>CM066258.1:11774923-12017423 GCA_033675135.1 Frankliniella intonsa
AAGGAACAATTTTGTTCCCTGATTAGGAACGTTTTCGTGCAAATCCAGACTGGATGCAAATTTTTCTCTAAAGTGAGACAAATTTTGTACAACTGTACACAACTTGTCCAGTTTTTGGAACGAATCTGCATCCAGTCTGGATGTGCACGAAAACGTTCCTAATCGGGGAAGAAAATTGTTCTTTCGCATTTAGAGTGTAAATTTTACTCCTAAAAGGTTCGTCACAAGAGGTCAGATAAATTTTAAACGACAAATGGTTCATCAGTGTGATAAATGTTCCATGTCATGTGACGAATGTTACATGTCATGTGACGAAAGATGCATGTCAAGTGACGAAATGTCATATTACGACTGTTTCATCACAGCTCTTGTGACGAAATATTCGTAGCAATATTTATCGTCACATGGCAATTCGGTATAGCAGTGCGTGAGCAACACCAGCGAGAAAAGAAGTTGTCGAGGAAGAAATTTGCAAAAAGGAACGCTAGGCTACACTAATATCCGCGCTGGGGGTGCGTGTCGTGACCGAGTTATCGACCATCAGCAGCGGGCTCTTCCTCATGATACGAACAATCAAAATGCGATGCGCCAGAGAAAGGCGGGTGGCGGCGCCGGTGATGCAATCTTGGGCGTCAGTCATGGCGATTCAGCAGCCATCATCATTTTATCTTCAAACGATTTGCAATAAGGCATTGCTGTATCATCGCGACGACAAAGTGACACCCTACCAGCGGGGTGACAAAAGCGCGCTCGGTAAAAACAATGTCTAATTTTTTTGAGGAAGAAGGGAAAACTAACTTTGAGGAACTTCCATAATTGAAGGGAACCTCCTCAGATTTTGAGGAAGTCTCCTCAGTTTCTGCAGGACGTCTCCTTAAAATATGTGGGAATTTCCCTCAAGTTTTGCGGGGCCATCCTCAAAATATGAGGAAGTTCCCTAAAATTATGGGAGTTCCTCAAAGTTTTCACATTTTCCTTAAAGAAATCAGGCATTGCTTTTACCGTGCGGCTAAACGATGAAAAACCGCAATAGGCGAAATAGTAGCGACCACTATCGGCGGGCGATGATCAGATTCCCGCCGCAGAGAAAAGAATGAATGAATGATATGGTAATGAAACTTGGGCATGACGCCGCAGATCGCGATGATACCGACAGTCGGCCGCGGAGTGACAGACAAGGAAAGCCGCGAATGGGAGCGGAACACCAGGGCTGCCATTGTCCTTCCCTCCCGACCGTGCATAGCATCTCGAGTAAAAGTCGCACCTCACCGCCACGTCACCCGGAAAAACGCGCGCAGAAAAAAAAAGAGACACGCGGGACTGGAAACGGCCCGCAGAATAAATCGCCTACCGCTTTCATGGGTCGTTTTCGTTTCATCATTCAGAAAATCACGGGAGCCTTGCTGCTGGCGGGGCGGGGCGGGGCGGGGGCACCGGGGCCGCTGGTGGCGGCGCTACGGCTGACTTGTGCGGACAGCAAGTGAGTCGGTTTCAAATTCTTCCAGATTTCTCTCTCCCTCTCTGTCCCACTCACTCCCCTCCTCTCCCCGCGTGCGAGCTTGAAATATCTTGAGTTGTGAGGCGCCCACAGGTGGTCCCCACCCAGGCAGACAAACTGCGTGCTGGACTTCTCCATCCTTGTCTAAGCGAGGAGAGAGAATGACTGCACCTTAAAACGGATAGGGGAGAGAGAGAGAGAGAGAGAGAGAGAGAGAGAGAGAGAGAGAGAGAGAGAGAGAGAGAGAGGGAAAGAGAGAGAAACAGACGGGTCACGGCTCAGTGGGCGAGCAAGGTTGTTATTGTGGTGCAGCATGCACCTAGCGTCTAGTTTGGAAAGCTTTTTTTCCTTACTTTCTTCTTCTTCCTTCCTTCCTGCCTGCCGCCAATTACCAAAACCAGCTGACGTGCGAGAGAGACAATCGGCCACGTTTTTTTTACGGCCCCGCTCGGCTCGGCAAGGGCAAGTCGTTATTCAGAGACACGTTTGGCCCTCGCGGCTCGGCCTGCCTGCCGTATAGAGACACACGCGCGCGGCCCGTCATGTTTCCGCCCTGCCAACTCCAATGCCGCATACTGTTAGCCGCGCTAATGTCATGGTCCGACTACGGCGCGAGTAAGGGAGTCTGTCGTCTGCTCGCTCGCGCACCGAGCATGCAGTGCGGCCCGCAACTGGAAATCCAAGTGCATACACTGTAATTTGCGGTATCCAAAATGTGGACGCCTTAATGCGTATGCTACAGGATCCAGAGCGACATCTCTGGAAAACCAAGTGTGTACATGTATTCATTATTTACTGAATACCTGTAAGTATGCAGTAAATAATGAATACATGTACACACTTGGTTTTCCAGAGTACCTGTAATTGTATGCTTTTCTGCAAAGGTTTGTGTCAAGTTCAACATTCAATTCGTTAAACACGAATTCGAGCGTGAAAATGCAAGACTTCGTGCAAATGTACGCATCAAAAAGCGTTGAAACCGACGCACAAACTTTTGATTGTGTAACTTTGAGCACATAAAAGTTGCAGTTAGTGTGTTCACAACCCTTGTAGCTATATGCGTGAATAATGCTTATTCGTACACTTGCTTGCCAAAAGCCATTTTAATATCTCAAGGTACACTGTAAAAAATATTATGAAATTTAAGAGCTAAATATGTCTTAAATTTAATAACATTTTTACTTGTTCTTAAACCTAATAACAGTTTATGATATTTAAGAAGTTTTCTTAATTTTGCGAACCAGGTTATGAAAATTCTGATAAAACTTCGCAATTGTAATGAAGGTCATGAAATTTCATAACAAGTTTATTAAATTTAAAAGGTTTCCTTTGTACTCACAAAATTGTTTTGAAAAGTCACAACCATTCTTACTTTTAATACATGCATCCAGAACACTTCTTAAAAGTCATACATCTTTTGACCATTGATCATAGAATTTTGGTGTTCAAAATGGTATTGGGTGAACAATATCGAATTTAGATAGGCGTAATATAGGTATGCCACAGCCATATGTTAAAAAACAAGACAAGAAACATTTCCGTCCGCGCCAAACACTTAACTACTCTGGGAATGCCCCTTGATGGAGTGGCGCATGAGGTCGGGTGCGAGCGTTCCCGTCCCAGGTATGTCTTGACAGCCGTGCGGTCTAAGGCGTCAAGATGCCAATCCAAAGGTTCGAGGTTCGAACCCACCCAGGTAAGGTAGACAAATGTGTAAAAAGTAAAAAAAAATTGGGGCTGAAGATCTATCCGTGTGGAATAGAACTGAATATTTTCCAGATTTATGCGTTAGGCTGGAAGAAAAAGGCATTTATGTCTTTTCATAACACGTTCTTAATTTTAAAAACACGTTCTTAATTTTCAGAAAATATTTGTTCTTAAATTTAAGAGCAAATTTGTTTTGTAAATTGCTTCAAAACTCGTGTTCTTAAAATTAAGATGGATTTTTTTTACAGTGTACACCGTAGATCATTTGCGCTCGCATAACAGTGTGTAAATAATTTCACTGGAAAAACAAACGTTGCGTGGGTCACACTTGCAAGTGCGACCCCTGGACAGGTCGCATCATGTGGTGTGGCCGTAGTTTTGATCACGTTTGTGATGCGATCTCCTATGTGAAATGCCGCATACCCTGGAGCTTGCGTCGCATCACATGGAGTGACATAAATTTAGGTCGCATTACGTGGTGTGACCAAAAATGGTCACACCAATTGATGCGACGCACGTCACGTTTCTTTTTTCAGTGTTGTCACACACCTAAAAGTGTGTGAAAACAATCACTCACCTACAAGAGAATGACATGTGTACCCGTGGACTGCGGCGTCCACCAGACCCTGACTAATTTTTCGGGCCGCACACACTCCCGCCCGCGCTGCACCCGCCGGCCCGGCCGGGCTGACCTCAAACGCACATCACGCGAGATCATACATAAATCCCAACTGACATTATTATATTCCCGTAAAGAGAAAGGAAAATCAAGAGTCGTTTAATAACGCCCTCGCCGACTCGACGTACGCATACGCTGTGCTTGTTTGCTACTGCTGCTCGGACAAAGTAACAATGTGGATTACCGAGCCGTATCAGGGGCGTGGCGGGGCGGGGCGGGGCGGGGCGGGTGCGACCCCTTGTTAGTCAGCCTGCCACACCCCCGGGAGTGAAATCGGACGTGATCGAGCGGGGAAATGAGGTGCGACTCATCGAGTACCGAGAAAAGTATTTGCGCGCGTCGTGAGGGCGGGGCGGGGCGGCGTCATGAAGTCATCGGCCAGGCTAGAGAGCGCTACTCTACTCTCATCTCTCGCCGGAAACGCAACGCAGAGGGGGGGGGGGGGGGCGACAGAGAAATACCGGTAGCCCAGCACACCACGAGGACACCGACGAGCGCGTTTTTCGGAAATAGACCAGTTTCAAGGGAAAAATGCGGTAACAAGTTACACTGAAAAATCGACGGGTCCTAGTAACGTCGTCCGATCTCGTAGCGACGGCAGTCACATTCAAAAGAGTGTGACATTTACATCCAAACGAATGTGACAGTTTTTACAGCGAAAAGAATGTGACGTCTCATGAATCAGATAACAGTGTACTTTTTCGAAAAGCTGAAACCCTGATTTTATATTTAACGTCAAACATTGTCGGAATTATGCCACGCCGAGATCGAACAACGTTGAAGCGTCCTGGGAGATCGAATAACGTTGAACCGTCGAAGATCTAAAATATTATCTATTAATAATTTTTGTACAAAACACGTTATAAGTGTCAAGCGCGGATCCAGGGGGGGGGGGGAGAGAGAGAGAGAGAGAGAGAGAGAGAGAGAGAGAGCGAAGGGTTTTATTACACGAAACACGCTTCATCAAAAATTTTCCCTTTAACTATTTCCCACTCTGCACTGTAAAAAATGAGATGCCTAGTACGGAACCGATGACGGAAGCGTTCCGTACTATGATGGGTACGGACGATTCCTTCCCAGCCATTAACTAGTTTTTCTCTAACGGTACTGTAGGAACTGCCATATACTACAGAGATTTGAACGGAAGTTCCGTTTTCCTCAAGTACGGAAGTCTCCGGAAAAATTATTAGCGGTACTTTTTCCGTACCTATTTTTTACAGTGTGGCAGGTTAACAAGTCACTTAGTTGGGCAAAAAATAAACGAATTGCCAATATTATGAACAAATCCAATAATTTTGCTGCGTCGTCGATGTGCTTTTTTTTTATTTTTTCGTTTTCCTATTTGACAACAGTGCTTACAAATATCTCAATGCTACCTGTCGTGAACCAGCTTCACAATAAGACTCGCCAAATATTTCCGCCGTTCATTCCTCTCTGCCCTCGCGACGCGACGCCACCTGTAGCGGCCCCGCCGGGCCCGGCCCGCGTGACATCACACAAATGCTGCCTCTCCCACGGTCCGTTACTTGTGCCCCGCCGGGCCCCGCCACGTAACCAAACGCCGCGCCATTCAATGGACATCCATCCCTTTTTCTTTCCCTTGAAAATCCCCGGGCGGGTCGGGTCGGCGCGGCGCGCAGTGGGCCACTCCCAGCGGGGACCCCGGGGACCCCCTCCCCTCCCATATCGCATGCCGCCCAGGGCAGGACATGGTCCAGGCATGTGAACCACGTCAAAACACCTGCTCTCCTACAGTTGGCTCCGCCCCTCCCCTACCCCCACCCTCCGGCCCCTTCTCCCTTCCCTTCCGACGCACACGCACACACGCACACACACACACGCGCGCGCGCGCACGCACACACACGCGAGCGAAGGCATCGGGCATCGAACTTGATGACGACGAGAGAAAGTGTTGCATGTGGTCGCGGCGCTGTAGTAATAGGGAAGCAGAGTGAGGGAATGAGGACGATGACGAGGAGGAAGGAGAGGAGGAGAAGAAGGAGGAGGAGGAAGAAGAGGAGGAAGATAAGGAGGAGGGGAGGAGAGTAGGGTAAAGTAGAATTTATAATGCCAGCGAGAGAAAGAGGCACAAGAGACTTCCAGAATTTACAAATTTATAGAGAAGCGGTACTAAAAATTACACATATGACTGTGAGGTCCGCGTGGACAGAGCAGGATGGCGTGTACGGCCTGTGACTGTGAGAGAGAGAGAGAGAGAGAGAGAGAGAGAGAGAGAGAGAGAGAGAGAGAGAGAGAGAGAGAGAGAGAGAGAGAGAGAGAGAGAGAGAGAGAGAGAGAAGAGAGAGATGAAGAGAGAGAGAAGAGAGAGAAGAGAGAGGAGAGAGAGAGAGAGAGAGAGAGAGAGAGAGAGAGAGAGAGAGAGAGAGAGAGAGAGAGAGAGAGAGAGAGAGAGAGAGAGAGAGAGAGGGTCGAGAGAGAGGGCGAGAGAGAAAGAGAGAGAGAGAGAGAGAGAGGGAGGGGGGGTCTGGTAAAGAGGTGGCAAGAATTTGACCGGTCCTTGTCCATCCTGTCTGCCCGCGGCGGGCCGGGCCGGGCGGCGTGGCGTGGCTGGACACCAGAGGCACGGCACGGCACTGCAGCGGCGGCAGGCACGGTGAGTCACTGCCGAGCCATGCCACGGGGGTGCGGTGCAAAGAAAAAAGTACCATCCTGGGGGCTGCTGGACCAGTCAGCAGGGACCAGCGGGGACCAGCGGGGACCAGCGGGCGCCATGCCTCACAATAATGGGGAATAAAAACGTCTCTCGAAGAAAGGGAAACGGGGGACGGGGCAGACAGATACACAAGCAGCCATCGCCACGACACGTAAATATTGTCTCACCTAGGCGGCCTGGGCCGACAGGAGGGGGTGTGATGTGGGTCGGAGAGAGAGGGAGAGAGAGAGGGGGAGGGAGAGGGAGAGAGAGTGGGGAGGGGGGGAGAAGGGGAGAGGGAGGGCGAGGGAGGGAGAAGGGGAGAGGGAGGGCGAGGGAGGGAGAAGGAGAGAGAGAGGCCAGATGTGTGAAGTGGCTCGTGTGAGAAGAGGCATTTAGTCAGGAGAGACTTCCCTAAAAATCTTAAGTGTTAAGTCGTGTAAACTTGATGATGCACCGGAAACCCAAAAGTGTGCTTATAATGTGGCACGCGTGTAGGCGTGTGAATTTCTATTTGTACACTTTGTCTCCGCACAAGTTACTAGGACACTTCACACCTTCTCTTGTTCGAAAGTGCGACATTCGCGCACTTGAGTTTTCCAGTGTATCGCAGTAGGCGGATGTAAATTATCAGTAATGAATTTTATGAGTCATTATTGCGCAGAAAAAAGGGAAACTCAAGGCGGACGGCGAAACCAATTGGGACAAGAAAGACATATGAAATAATGAAACTACCGTATGCGATAAGCTTTCACAGCAGTCTCTGATGCCTGCGGGAAGAAAGAGCCGCATCAATGGCTGTGGCGCATAGATATTCATATCCATTCACACTACCGTACCACGCCTACAAACAGCGGCAATAAACGCGTGCCACGGAAAGAAACTCCTCTCCACACTCAGTCTTGCACGGGCAATAAGGATAGAATACTTCCGGGGAGGGTACCATTCTCAGGAAAACTAGCGTGCAGCGCACATGCGTGCACTAACGTGCAAATGTATTGTTATATTGGGTTAATACAAGTGAAATACGAGTAAAGAATGCAACAAGAAAAACAACGGTGGCGTTTTCATTACTCAGCACTGTTCAAAATTTCCACGGAAATTTTGGCGGTTTTGTCCGAAAAATTTTTAGCCGGTGTGAACCGTTTTTTAAGTATACGGTTCGACCGTACCATTAGATTTACGGACCTTACCGTGCAACCTGTACCCAAAAATCCCGTATTCTGCATATTTTTGCTACTACGGCACTTTTTACGGAAACTTTTTACGGGACTCTCCGTACTTAAACAGGTACGGAAGCGGCCGTAATTTACAACCACTGTATTTGTCGGATTTTGGAGGTACGGACCACTCCGTAAAGAATTACTACGGCGCTCTCCGTAACCATTTCCGTAATATGCAAAGGAATTTTTAACAGTGAGGAATGTTCTGCGTGAGACTTTTTGGCGTGCATGGTGACCCCTTATGACTAGTCCACTAGGCGTGAGCCCCTTCGAAATGTTATCGGAAAATTACCTGCATTTAAACAAGACGCCCCGGGGCCCCGCGGGGGGAGCGGCAGGCATGCCGGGACGTACAATGAGTCGTTAGCTATGACTGCTGCGGGGCTTTCTATTCGGGCAGGCTGGGCGGGACGGCCGGGAGGCAGCGACAGATCACGATATGCGTCAGGCAGATCCTCCACCGTCCCATCATTCCATGTCATTTGCAGGGAGAAAGAACCCGTATATTATATTTTCACATTACAATATAAAAAAAGAACACTTTTTAAATAAATTATAAATTGTACGAAGTTTGCAATGTCTCACCCCCTTGCTCTTCTCCACGGAAGTAAGACTTGTTGCGTGTTGCGTCTGCACTGTTAAACCAAATTGTCATGTGACGATAAATATTGCTACGAATATTTCGTCACAAGAGCTGTGATGAAACTGTCGTCACATGACATACATTTCGTCACTTGACATGAATCATTCGTCACATGACTTGAATTTTTCGTCACATGACATGAATCTTTCGTCACACTGTGATGAACCATTTGTCATGTGACGAACCTTTCCAAAGTAAAATTTAGCACTGACTTTGTCGTAATGTGACGACTTAAAATTTTACAGTGTGGACGCTCCAGCCAGCTGGCTCCAGCGTGCGGGTCTCCAGGCTGCAGGGCGGGGGTCCCTGAAGAGGAGAGGGGTGCAGGCGGGCGCAGGGGGATGCAGGCGGGTGCAGGCGGTTGCAGGGCGGGTGCAGCCCGGGTGGAAGGATCAGCACTCTAACTGCAGTTATATATGCAGTCGGTGAACTGAGGTGTCTTGAACTACAGTTTAACTGCACAAAACTATAGTTGTCTCAAATAACTGGTACTTTTTCTACAGTTAAACTATAGTTTTCAATAGTATAAATGCAATTTGAATACAGTTTTACCACAGTTTAAACTGAAGATCCTTCCTCCCGGGAGGGCGGGTGCAGGGCGGGTGCAGGGCGGGTCGAGGGGGCAACCACTCCCCGTCCTAGTGTACACGGGATTTCTACTGATTGCACAAGATTTCTCTCAGATTTTGAGAGATTTCTCTGAGATTTCATGAGATTTCACAAGATTTCTCTGAGATTTCTTGAGATTTCATGAGATTTCACAAGATTTCAATGAGATTTCATGAGATTTCTCAGTTAAATTTCCAAGGATTTCATCGAGATTTCTGAGGATTTCAGCGGGATTTCTGAGGATTTCAGCGAGATTTCCGCAGGTTTGTACACAGGATTTCCCGAGTGGTTGCCCCCTCGGGGCGGGTGCAGGGCGGGTGCAGGGCGGGTGCAGGGCCGGTGCAGCGCCGGTGCAGGGCGGGTGCAGGGCGGGTGCAGCGCCGGTGCAGGGCGGGTGCAGGGCGGGAATCCTTGAAAGGGAGAGGGGTACATGCGGGTGCAGGCGAGGCGCACGCCGCTGGCCGGACCGGTGCAAGGCGAAAAAAAAAATGGCTGAAATTTCACTGGTGCGTTTCGCTACAAGCGTCAGGAATGCCGCCAAGTTGCATCAGGACCGGGACGGGCGCGGCGTGGCGTGGCGCGGCGGGCAGCAGGGGCTCACGCCGGCATGGGCCCGGGCCGGCCCGGCCCGAGGGACGCGTTATGACAACTTTCTATAAAATCGGTGGCCTCAGCGCCGGCCGGCCCGGCTGGCTGGCTGGCCCGTGCAGCGGCCGGCGGCCACACACCACCACAATATGATCAAATAACAATTACACGCGGCCGTAATAAATCGGCCCCGTTAAGCGGTCAGCACCACGCCGCACTTATGCTCATTACTTTTTATGATTGAATGGAATGGGGCGCATCAGACAGCCGATTTACTATTTTCCTCCTTGTTGAACAGCAGCAGATCGGTATCGACGGCTTCTCGTCGAAAACCCCTCCCGCCCATCCCTCCCGGTGCCCCTCTACTACACGGCCTCGGCGACCACGCCAAACGTCCAAGACAAATCCACGCGCATTAGTGAGAGACTCGCGGGGAAAATAAAGCAGGTGAAACGATTCAAATTCGCCTATTCGGCGCGAAACACGTTATTACATAGCTGCGGGATGAACGGCTATAGAGAGTGATAGTGGTAGGAAGCAGAGAGAGGGAGAGAGGGGGAGAGAGAGGAAGAGAGAGAGAGCGAGAGAGCGAGAGAGAGAGAGGCGGGGTGAGGAACATTCGCAGTGGGGTTGGACCTCTTATAAGAAATGGTGTGGAGTCCCACTGGCCGACTCGACCAGGCGGGGGCATTCCTGCCTACCCCCCCCCCCCTCTGACCCCTCCTCTCGTCCCGCCCCTGCGCCTTCACTCCTCGCGCCATGCTGTCACCAAGGCACCCGGCGCACCGAAAGTGAAAATTTAGTTCAGCTCGTTCCGAAAGGAGGGCTGGCTGAGCAGAGAGAGAGAGAGAGAGAGAGAGAGAGAGAGAGAGAGAGAGAGAGAGAGAGAGAGGGCGCCTGTCACACCTGCCGTGGGGGGCCCATCTGATCCTTATGCATTAGTGTCCTGCCAGGGCGGGGCGGGGCCCACGCTTAGCACTCGTGTGGTGGGTTTGACACCTCGCTCATTGTTCGTCTCCCCCCCCCCCCCCCCACCTCTCAGACTCACCGTCTCTCTCTCTCTCTCTCTCTCTCTCTCTCCCCCTCCCTCTCTCTCTCTCACTTTTCCTTTCTCTATCTCTAAAGGGACATCAGTGTCGGGCGGGGCGAGGGCGAGGCGAGCTGTGCCGAGCGCCCACACACACACACACACACACACCTATGTACACGCACCTACACACACACACGGGCGCACAGTCACTCACTCACTGCCTGGTAGTGTTTACCGTGTCGCCCAGTATTTTATCCGTATCTCTCTCAGACCATCCCAGACGAAAGTAATCCGTCGGCTGCAAGTCATCCGCTCCAGGACCTCCCTCCAGGAGCATCGCCGGCGCAGGCCGCAGGGCCGCAGGCTGGAGTGACGCGGCTCTCACAGAGTCCCGGCCGTCCTAAACACATTGTACATAATAGTGCACCGCCCAGAGAATCGCTTCTGTCTAAAGATGAAAGAAGGTTAACTGAGTGAAAACTGAGTGGCATCTTTTGACGCCAAATTTTGGGTGTCCAAAAACCCAAAATGTTGGCGTTCTCTCTCAGAATACCAAATTTTAGCGTCTTAGGATGCCAATATTTGGTGCCTTTCGATTCAAGTATCTTGGCGTCTAAAGACGCCAACCAATTTTCAGTGCTGTCTCAAAAGTATTTAAATTTTACAAGTAAGTTTCCGCGCGTTCTTTATTAGCCTTCTCTTAATGAGAACTAAAGGTTGTCAAAACTCTGGAAGCATTAAAAGGAAAAACCAAAACTACACGCTTTTCTGGTAGACGCAAGGTTAGCACGGGGCGCATCGCAGAACACCAAACAGGGAAGTAAAGCCACTTTTCTTCCTGAAAATGAAAGGAAAAGTTTAAGCCGGATTCCGGGCGAGCCCCCCTGCGATCGGTATGCGCCCCCGCCACGCCCCACCCCGCCCCCCTCCCCCCCTCACAGAACCTGGCCTAGACCCCCACCCCACCCCACGCCACCCAACCCCTACCCACCCCACCCCACCTCTCCCCACCTCACCCCACCCCACCTCACCCCACCTCACCCCACCCCACCTGGGCCGCGACGGACGATCCCTTGCTGCCGCTGCTCAATTTCATCATCAAAGTGTCTCTGTGTGTTTCTCTCACCTTCCCTCCGTCTCTCGTCCCCCCTCCCCTCTTCCCTCCCCCGGCCCTGCCCCCTCCCCCCGGCGCGGCTCAGGCCCCGGGGTGGGGGAGAAGGAGGGGGAGGGGGGCGTGCCGGCGGAGCGCGGCCGCGCGGCCAGGCCCGCCTCGTCCAGTTCAGTCCCTCCCCAGACACCATGTGAGCCACGAACCACGCAGCTCCCCACTTATTTATTTAAACCTATTTATAAACTATTTATTTTATTTATTCATTCTAAGCCGAGTGACCGCCAGTGTTTCGTTATCGTGTTTCGCGCGACATAAGCCATGTGCCACGTCGCGAGCTGAAGAAACAAGCAGTGCTGGGAAACAATTTTCCGCGACAGGAAAAGAAGAAAAAGAGTGTTTTTCCGGGTGCAGTGAAGTGCAAGTGCGAGAGAGAGAGAGCTAGCGGGTGAGCTAGCGGGTGCGAGTGAGTGAGTGGAACAGTACAGTGAGCGGTGCGCAGTGCACCACAACAGCCTTGGAGAAAATGAGACGGCACCGCCTCGTCTGCCAGGTGAGTGGAAAGTGCAGCACGAGTGCACTGTTAAAAATATTAGTGATTTTACAGAAGATTTTGTAAATTTTTTACAGGACGTGAGGGGTAATTTTACATACTATGGTAAATTTCCAAGACTTTTTATGTAAAATTACATTTTTGGTAATTTTACAGAAATTGTTTGGTAAAAGTACCAAAAAGTGTATGTTTCCCTAGAATGTCTGGTAAATTTACAGAAAAGTATGTAATTTTACCACATACCTGTAAATTTACAGTTTTTTTCTGCACTGTCAAGTGAGAGGTGTAACAAGTGCACAAAGTGCACGCTGCAGGCCGGCCGCGTAGCGATATAGAGTACAGCTGAGGGGCCAGCCGAGTGAATGACAACCACTGTGAATGCCATTATTTTTTTCTAACGTTGTCGGCTTCTTGTAACCTCGTTAGTGACACTGTATAGTTCATTTCAGAGTTAAGAACCAGCATACGTTACGCACAGAAAATGATCGCAATCGACTACGGTCACTTTCTTTATTTTTCAAGTTTAACGCATCTAACTAACGTCCCAAGGAGAACGCTTGAAGTCAAAATTACTTCAAAGTGATATAATTTTGACTTTTTTTGTCAAATTATAGTCCTTTAAGATAGGTACTTGGACGTCATAATGACTGTCAAGGACACCATTTTGACACAATTTTGACACTGCATGTTCTCGTTGGGGTGAGAATCGTGACCTGTTAGGGGAAAGAGAATATTTTCCTTCGCTCGCACTTCTAAGAAATAAAATCTAAAAGAGCGGCCTGCCGGTCATCCGGCGCAGCAGCTCTACGGAGCCGTGCGAGAAAGGTAAGTGTTGGCGAGTAATTGAAAAAGGTATGGGGGTCGGGCCGGGCCGGGCCGGCGATGAGAATTGTCCTCGGGCGGGATAATGAAAAAAGGGAAAAAAAGATAGAGAAAGAACGGGCAGGATTAGGGCCCGCGGGCGGAGCTTTTGACCTGGTTCAAAAGTCGATTCCAGGCGCCACGCCACGCCAAAAAAAACGGGTGTCGGGAACGATATGGGATAGTTATGGCGACTCGGAGATGATGGCATTCACAAAGAGAGGCTTAACTTTTTCACTTGCGTTGCTCTCTCTCTCTCTCTCTCTCTCTCTCTCTCTCTCTCTCTCTCTCTCCCCCGTCATCGGAAACAATCGCCCCATACGCGGCGAAGGGATTTGATTGAATGTCTCGCGAACCGAACAACGGCAATAAAAGATAAAAATTGGCGCACATGCGACATACGGCGCGGTGTCTATACACATACACGGGCACATGCACGCGGCTTTCATCGCGAGAGATGGACGGATAGATAGGCGATATTTAGTAGCCGCTCAAGGCGGCTGCGGGCGGGGCGCGCCCAGGCCGCGTATGGCCACAAATCATAAGTGTACACGGCGCTGGGGCTGCGGCCGGCCGGCTCTGCTCCGGCCTCCTCGCGGTGGGTCCACCCCGCCCCGCCCCGCCCCGCCCCGCCTGCATCCATGTCACTCGCTCGGCCTTGCCGGCGACACGCGCCCCGCCCCGCCCCCGCCCCGCCCCGCCCCGCCCCTGCTGCACGCGCCCACGTGTAGCGTACACCGCCAACCGGCCGCGGTCGCATTGGGTAGTACGTACCGGGTGTTTCTTTGAATGCGTAAGAGTATTACGGGATGGCATACGCTCCAGCGCTGCAGGGGCCATGGCGCCTTACGGGCGAATGGGGTAGGCAAACCCGCAACACTGTAACGCATTCAAAGAAACTTCCGGTACAGCCGGGAAGCTGAAAACGGCCCAAATGTAGTCGTTTATTCGTCTTACGGATAATCAAGACTATTTACGGAGCACGACTTTGAGTCATCCTGCTCAGGACAACTTTCCGACCACTGCCGCGACTTCAGATTCGCCGTCGACTGAATGTCGTCGCGACGACTCGTCTTCCAGCCGTCGAAGTCTCGTCTTCATTGATTCCGTTTTAAGGCCAGATTCAGTCCACATGGAGACGAGTTATAGAATATTGAATCAATCATAGCAAAAGAATTCGCTCGCTCGGGCCGGAGACGAACAGCGCGAACCTTCAGCTTAGTGATGCAGGTCGCTGCCCGCATGGCCATGCAACACACAGCGGCGGAGCGGCGCGCCTACACCCAGAAAAAGAAACTCTTGAATCAAGACTACAGCCTTGAAGCGCTCAAGACCCATGAACTTGAATCCAGTCTTTAGACTTACATCAAAGCAAATATACTTATTTTAAGGCGGTTTAATCACTGTGAAAAATTGTCGTACTGTACCGGGTACAGGAAAATTTTTCCAAGGAAGATGTCGTTTCAAAATATATCTTATGTGCGAACATACTTTTCACAGTAAAGTCTTGAATCAAGTTCTTAATACAAGGGTAAGACTTCTATTTTCTGGGTGTAGACCACACTTGACGATGTCACTCAGGTGGCGGGAACACTGATATGACAGTGTAAAATTTACACACGCGGGAAAGCTGTCGCCGGGACGCCAAGTTGGGGCGGCGGCGGCGGGCGGGGACCGCCAGCGCGCGTGAGGGGTAGGCAACCCGCCGGGCGCGGGTGCCCGGCGGGCCTGCCTGCCGCACCACAAGCGGCTGGACGGGGCGGGGCGGGGCGGGGCGGGGCGCGCGCCTACCGGCCGGCCCCGGCAATTCTGCCTCTAATTAATAAAGTTTGACGGCAAGTGGAGTGGATCGCATCGCCTTAGCCAATTAGGAGGCGGCGAGCACTTTCTCGTTCGCTCAGTCCGGCTCGGCTCGGCTCGGCTCGGCTCGGCTCGGCTACCAGCCGTGGAGCACACGACACACGAGGAGGTTACGCGCTGAGGCCCGCCCCCCCGCCCCGCCCCGCCCCGCCCCGCCGTAGCCCACGTGAAGTGTGCAAAGACTCTCGCGGCGCTGCAGTTGTGCAATTGTTTTTTTCGCGCCAAAATGCATGATAGACCGGAAATAAGACAAATAGTCTAGCACAATAGTATAAAAGGTGCAAGTATTTAAAAAAAAAAAACTTGTTGACTTTAAAAATAAATTCATGCAACTAAAAGAAAAGCAGAATTGCGATACTAAGGTCGTAAATAATAATTTTCTTCACTAGACCTCACAATAATTATAATAATAATTCGTCTACGCAAAATAACAAAAACGATGCTACATTATAGCAATTGTGGCGGTGCAATGCAGTCGTGTAGCCTCCTGCACGTTCCATTGGGGCACGGCTTGTTCCATTTTCATTTTCCACGCGAGTGCCCCCCCCCCCCCTCCAGCTCCAGGCCGCAGCTCTGCGCGGACCGACGGACGGTGAGAGTGATCCGCGGCGGATCGGGAGAGGGGGGAGTCCGCGGCGCGTAACAGTAACGGTATCGTCAAAATATTACGACGCCGAGCGTGACGGCACCGCAGGTGCACGCGCTCCATTGTGTCACACTGTCACGCCCGTCACGTCGGTAACGCCCCCGCCCCGCCAGCTCTGGCACCCCGCGCGCGGCGCCTCCGTCAAAAGAAAAATACAATTAAAAAAAAAAAACACACACAAAAAAGTACGCACTGGTGCATGAATAATTTTAACGATGAGAATATATCTGGCATGGCGCTGTGTGAACCAATGTTGCCAATGAAGTCGTTTTCGGCTTACGCCCCGGGTAAAATTGACGAATGGGTTAGTGTTAATGGCGTAGCTACTCCTGTGGCTTATATTGAAATTCAAAGTGTGGCTCACGGTGAAAATGCACCGCAAGCTACAGTGTTGGGGGGTTCACTGTAGCTCACGCTGTAGACGCTATAGCTTTCCTAAGTGACCCAGTTTTGGGGCATTTCAAATTTTAATGTTGAAAACGTGCAAACACAATCACTGTGAAAAATTGTCGTACCGGGCACAGTAAATATTTCCATAGAAAATGTCGCACAACTACAATTCAATATTGTAAATTTCACTGTAAGTTTCTTACAAAGAACTGCTCTTCGTAACGTACAAAGGATTTGGGACCTTTGTAATACAAACAAATTCCTCGTATTACAAAGGGCTCCAGTTTGTATTCACGGTAAAACTGTCGTCTTGGTTTTCAAGACGTTTTGGAAAAATCAAGACCAGGTCGATTTTCAAGACATAGCTCTTGTTTTTCAAGACATCGTCTTGAAAAACTGGAATAATTTTAAGACGATGTCTTGAAAACCAAGAGCAATGTCTTGGAAATCGTCCTGGTTTTCAGGACGTTAACGAAAGGTCTTGGGTTTTCCAAAACGTCTTGCAAACCAAGAAAATTGTCTTGAAAACCAAGACGCCAGTTTTACCGTGTTACGAAGAACACGCTGCTGTTCCCAAACCAATATTGTTTGTAATATGAACAAAAACGGTTTGGAATATGGTGGTCCCAGATCCTTTGTACGTTACAAACCGAATTCTTTGTAATATGAAGAACATCCTTTGTAAGGAACTAACAGTGTTACAAGCACTGCGTATCGACTTGGAATCGAGTGACGAGCAAGAGTATGAGGTTTGTACATGTACGACACAATTTGTAAATGATAATTTACAAATTATATCGTACCAGCTGTTTCAGAAAAGACGTAGGAGCGTGCGGCTTTGCCTACTCGCTCTGCCCGTAAGGCGCCATAGCCCCTTGGATAGGCAAACCCGTCCGCACCCGCGTCGTCACTGCGAAACACCCGTTACATGCACGAATATATTCTTCACAATGATTAAAGTTACGGTAACCGATCCACGTGACGTCGGCGTAACGTTAGGAGTCCGCACAGTCCCATGCCCGTACCGCCGGCCGGCCGGCGGAGAGGCCGCGGCGTGGCCGTGGCATGGGCGCCGGGCCGGGGAATAGAAAGCAGACGACGCGATGGGATAATCCACGTCACCGCCTCCTTCCTTTCGCCGCGTTGCCTCACTGCGCCGTGCCCCGGGGGGGGGGGGGGGGGGAGAGGTGGATGGGGGACAAGACAAAGCTCTCCCGGACAATCGTAACGCAAGCATTGTCTGCTGCAAAAGGAGACTAGAGTCTGAGCGCGGGCCGGTACGGGACGGGACGGGACGCGGGACGCGCCGGCGGGTGCCTGAGGCAGGGACGACTTACTGAACTCGGTGCTTTACGTAGTATAAAGTGGAAGCACCACACATACCGCGATGGGTTTCAATTTCGCGCTCCTCAAACTCTTATTTATTTCTATAATTTTAAACAAAGTTACTGCGAGAAATTTGTCATTTCTTTTTCTTGTTAAATATTCTAAAATTGCCAAAATATTACGGCCAAAAATTAAAAGTGTGTGCGCAATCGAATTAAACGTGAACTGCAGGCATGGTCGCGAAAACACGCGGAAACTATGTCAACGGACACGACTGGGGGGTAGTGCAGGGCGATCTGCTTAGGGAGAGGCGGGCACCTTTACGGCCAAACAAACCGGAAAGTGGCGGCGTGGACAATGAATGGGGGACACCGGCCGGGCAGGCGGCGAGGAAGGCGAGTATGGCGCGCCGCCAGTACGACACAGGCCGCCCCGCCCCGCCCCGCCCCGCCCCGCCCCGCCCGCCCCGCCTCGCCCCACTCAAGTTACATCAGGTGGGACCTTAGCCCCTGAGCAGGGGAGCTCTCCGGGCCTGGCGTGGAGCAGTCAGATCAGGAGAGAGAGAGAGCGAGAGAGAGAGAGAGAGAGAGAGAGAGAGAGAGAGAGAGAGAGAGAGAGAGAGAGCGGCGACATGAAGAGTGCACATAGGTGGAGGGGGATAGGGGCGCAGCATTCCCTGAGTCATCACGCTGGTGGGGCCTGGCCCGGCCCGGCCCGGCGGGCTGCTGCGCTGCGTCTGACTGCGGTGACTGAATGACTGACCGACTGACTGAGTGGTGGAGCCGGTCAGCTCCCCGCCACGCCCCGCCCCGCCACGCCACGCCCCGCCCCGCCCGGTGCGCCATGAGAGCCAACCTCACTCGATCCTGTCACGTAACTTTCACATGCCGCCCCTTCCCCCCTCCCCCCGCGCCTAGCGCGGCCTAATGCTAATGACTGTGACGCCGCGGCGCGCGACACGCCCGACCAATCCCAAAGGAATCTCCGCGATCATCAACATGACCCCTGACAGCTAGGCCGCCAGCGCGGCCCACGCCGCCGGGTCTGCCAGTCTGCCTGGGCTGAGCTGGGGGCGGCCCGGAGCCGGGGGCGGCCCGGGGGCGGCAATGACAGAACTTTCTTCTGCCGGCTTTGTTCCACGCTGCCATGTCCCGTTCGCCGAGAAGTGTCCGTGTTTCCGGTAGGCTGGGCTGCAAGCGCTCTGCCTAGGCTGGCTGCCGCCGGGCCGGGGCCGGGGCCTACCGGCCGGCAGGTCCCTGCCGCTGCTGCCGCTGCTCCTGGCGGTGCAGCCCGGCACGGGCGGGGTGGGGCGGGGCGGGGCGGGGGGGGCTGGGGCGGGGCGGGGCGGGGCGGGGCGGGGTGGGGCGGGGCGGGGCGGGGCGGGGCGGCGGGAGAAAGGAGAAAGTAGGTAGGTGCTTGACCCTGGCTCGCGTCGCGACGCCACGCCACGGGATGAGCGCACGCGGCGCAACGCGGCGCAACGGGCGTGGCGTCCCGTCCACACCCTGTAGGGCGTGGCGTGGCAGGGCGTGGCGGGGCAGGGCGGGGCGGGGCGGGGCGGGGCAGGGCGGGGCGGGGCGGGGCACGGCAGGGCGGGGCTGGGCGGGGCAGGGCGGGGTAGGGCCGCGGTAGGGCGGGGGGGGGCAGGGCGTGGCGGGGCGGGGCGGGGCGGGGCGGGGCGGGGCGGGGCGGGGCGGGGCGGGGCGGGGCGTGGCGGGGCGGGGACGGCCCGAGGTGGCGCATGGCCGCTGGTCTCCCATAGAAGCTGTGCGATAAGAGCCCCACGCCTGCGGGACTCGGCGCGCCCTGCCGCCGCGCCGGCCGCTCCCACCGCAGGGCCGCCGATAATGTTCGCCGCCCCCAGCGGCCACCATACACGACACCAAGCTCAAGGCAAAATGGGATTCGAAATAACGCTTACACCGAAGGACGTGAACGCGCATTAAATTTTATGATGGAGTTCGACGAAAATTCCTCTCGAAGTTTCTATATTACGTCAACTAAAGTTCGGCCAAAGTTCACAAAACTTCAGGGTAGTTCATGAAAGTTCGAAGAAGTTCACCGAAAATTCTCATGTTCAAAAGTCAACAACAACACAAGTTGGAACCCTTCCCCACGTCGCCCCGCCAGAGTCCTCACGCAGCCCCTGCTTCACTTTGCCCAGGTCCTGGCGGTGGTCCTGGCGGCCGCCCTGCACGGCGTGGCCTGTGACACCGCCGATACCAGCGCCAAGGGCAGCGGCAGCTTCGCCGTCGTCAGCACCGGGGAGCCGGTGCGGCCCGAGGTGCCCGCCGCCGCCCCCGCGCCCGGCGGCCAGATCAAGAGCAAGGCCCAGTACACCCGCACCGCCATCCACGTGGCGAGGAGCCTGGACCCCAGCAACGAGGAGACCATGACGGTGAGTCCAAGCCTGACGACGGCGACCAGTGTTGCCAAAAAAGTAGGCAATAAGTAGCCAAAAGACGGTCGAGTAAAGCGGGCTGCATCTGCGCCCGCTTACTAGGCAGCACCCGAGTAAGCAATGAGTAGCCCAAACGCAATGGAGTAAAGCGGGCTGCATCTGCGCCTGCTTACTAGGCAGCACCCGAGTAGGCCCTAGTAGGCAATAAGTAGCCCAAAAGCAATGGAGTAAAGCGGGCTGTATCTGCGCCTGCCTACTAGGCAACACCCTAGCACAGGAGCGTGCACGTTGCCTAGTAGGTAGGCGCCGATGCAGCCCGCTTTACTCCTTTGCTTCTGGGCTACTTATTGCCTGCTAGGGCATACTAGGTTGCTGCCTACTTATTGCCTACTGTTCTGACGATGCTAACGGCGACCTCACCCCTCCTCCCACAGGTCCGCACGCGCACCGGCGACGTCGCCACCCTCATCGTCAAGCGCCGGCAGCGCACGGGAGCCAACGCGGTCAAGTCGGAGCCGCCGCCCTACCCGGTGCGGCGCGACAACAACGCCACCGCCAGCCGCCTCGCCAAGGCCGTGACCGCGTCCAACATCCGCGTCCCGGACCCCGTCAACATCCAGTCGTCGACGGTGCTCGTCAAGCCGGCGGCCGACGGCGAGCCGCAGAAGAGGGCGCGCTCCATGGTCAAGGTAAGCCTCCGACCCGACGGGGAATTTACCCGCGTGATTCGTTGTACGCCCTAGTGCGTAATAACACGTAATAACGCGAAATAACAGCTAAATATGCGTGTAATTGACGCGTAATACGAGCGTAATAACGTGTAATGAGGCGTAATTACCCCGGAGTAACACGTAGTATGCGCGTATTAATAACGTAATAACCCGCCTACTCGTATATCGTTGTACACGAAAATCAGGAATAAGTACCCCAAATCACCGCGCGCCAAGCGCAGATCCAGGGGGGGCTGATAAGTGGGGTAATTTCCCCCCCCCCCCCCGTACTAGATATGCCTGCAAAAGGCACTACTTTGCCCCTGTAAGTGGGCAAAAAGCGCTACTTTACCCCCTCCTTAGAACATTTCTGGGTCCGCGCCTGCCGCGCGCTTCAGTAATCAGTCCGCGTGTCTTACCCGACGCTTGCCCCGCGCAGATTGGCACCGAGGACATCCCCGTCATTGAGGGCGTGAGGGTGCCCGACGACGAGAACGACAAGAGGTACAACTGGCGGGGCGCCCGGGTCATCAACAACGTCCTGGTGCCCAACAACGGGTCCGCGGGGCTGCCCGCAGAGCCGCTGGTGGGCGCGGGCGGCCAGGCTCGCGTCAGCGCGCCGCCGCAGCCACCGCCGCCGTCCACCCCGACGGCAGCCCCGGCAGCCGCCGTCCCCGCCGCCGCCAAGCTCCCCGAGTCGCTCAACGTGGACGCCGTCAAGAAGCTCGCGGAGAGCACCGCCCAGTCGCCCTGGATCCCGACGTCACCCGACGGCGCCAACGTGGTCACCCCTCAGGTCAGCGTCGGCAGGATCTGCCAGCATGTGGTTGCAGCATGGGGATGGGCACTCCGAGCATGTTAGAGCAGCTGGCGAGGCCACGGGGCCGAGCCACACGCAAACAAAATTAAAAAATCGCTCAGCTGAAATTAGATGTCAAAAATTAGCACCACGGCTAAAATCTTTTAACAGCAGAAAAAAAGATAGCAGGGTAGCTAGAAAATAAGCACCGTAGCTTAAAAATTAGCTGCGCCTATACAGCTAAAAAATTAGCTGTACAGCTGCTTTTTATTTTTTCTTTTGCTCGGACGCGAATTATTTTTTTGAGTGCATGCCGATAGTCAGCATCCGCGCCATGATATAAGAGTCCCGCACCAGGTGGTTGCACATCAGATGAACGAGTGCGCTCCCCTCGCCACCTGATGCCACCTGGCGGCGGGCGTGGCCATGGCGCGGACGAACAGACCCTCCCTAGAGTCCTAGAGTGACTCTGGAACTCTAACAGTCCATAACACGTCTTTTAGAGTAAAGACGGCTAACCTGTCTGTCCGTCCGCCCGCAGGATACGTCCTCCTCCAAGAGACGGCCGTCGTCCGGAGTCAGAGGGCGGCACTAGCGGCAACTCGCCCCGACTCATGCATGCGATACACCAGAGACGCCAGTCGAGTTCGTCGAGCTCTGGTCGAATTAACTCTAACCAATAAACTCAACCTCCCCAAAGTGTCTCTCATTCCTTGTACTTCGAGGGTTATGTACAACACTGCCATGCCCCGAACATTAGTGTTGCTAGAAGGCAAGGCAAAAACCACCGGAACACACCCATGTCCAACGGGAGCGTATCCCACCGTGCCTACTAGGCAATATCTGCGCACGCGTGTAGAGGCGCTGCCTAGTAGGCAGGCGTCGATGCAACCCGCTGCGCGCTGCTGCGCTGTTCTTTGGCGGTTCTTTCCTGACTTTTCTAGCAGCATTGCCTAACGTCTCTCTGGTGCGAGCTCTAACCGCCTGCCTCTGCTCCTCCCCGCAGCTCCAGGGCCTCCAGAGCCGCGCCGAGCAGCAGCGCCGCATCCTCGAGTACATCCGGGCCGTGAACCAGCTGGAGGCGGGCCGCGCGGCGAGCCGCGGCAGGATGATGAGGAACACCGAGGTGAGCACGAGGGGAAGGCCCGGCCGTGCCGCACTAATCAGAGTGATATTCACTGTAAGCTACGGTGAACCCTGCGGGACTGTAGCTTACGGGGAATTTTGACCGTGAAGCTACGTTCAATGTCATTGTAATGGCACCCCCTCAATGGACGGTACCGAGGCGGAGCTGATGAGAGCGCCTGCGACACACTGGATAGGCCAACCCGCCAAGCACGTGTGTGAAGGTGGTGGCCTATCCGGAGAGCCCAAGCGCAGGGCGAAACAGAAATTGAATTACTGATACCCAAGTTTCCGTGCCGTCACCTCCCGAAAAGTTCATTGTGGGGGCACCCATGCACATGGATGCACCCGTATTAACCGTAACTTACAGTGAAATTCATTGTAAGCTTTTTAGAGTGCGGAATCCGAGAATGACTCGGCCTGTCTGGAACAAAGCAGTTGAACTCGACTGTTTGCTTTATTAAAATACCGCCCTCCTAAAGCTGACGTCTCTGTTTCCCTGCGGCAGACACCCGCCGAGGCGCGCTCCCTCCAGTACCAGCCCGCCCTGCTGTACTCGGCGCAGAGCACCAACCCGACGAGGGTCGTGTCCTTCGAGGAGGGCGTGCGCACGCCCGTGCTGCAGTACGCGCACCCGGAGCTCGGCGTGCAGCCCGCCAAGGTGGCGCCGCCCGCCCCGGCCGCCCCCGCCGCGCCCGCCAGGAGCCAGGACCGCGCCCTCGCCTACTTCGGACAGGTGCGTGCCACACTACACGAATTTATCGTATCAAACAAACTTTCAAATCAACGTGGACTGACATTCAAGTACCTATAAGGTGGCCCATTTATACACCGGCGTAGGTGTAAGTAGGCAACTCGTTCTGCTTCAGCTGAGCGAGAGCAAGAGGTGAGTGTGAGTAGGTGAGGAGGGGAGCGACCCCGCCAGATCCGCACCTCACCTCTCGCCCTCGCTCAGCTAAAGTAGAATGAGTTGCCTACTTACACCTACGCCGGGGTAAATGGGCCACCCTGTGCAGAAGGTAAATTTCCAAGTTCACGACAACACGTGTTGCCTCGCCGCTTGCAGGACATTCACGCCGACCGCAGCCCGTTCGCGCGGGAGCCCGGCCTAGACCAGCCAGAGGAGCCCGTCAAGACCGTCAGTGCCAAGCGGTCGTCCTCGGACGGTCAGACCCTCGCCGTGAGCAGCTCCAGCACGCCGACGAGCACCGGCCTGCCCAGGTGGGTGACCAATGACCAGACTAGTGATGCGCAAAGGGCGCTATGCCTGTACCTTCAGGCGCGGATACAGAGAGGGGGGGGGGGGGCAAAGGGGTCCCCCCATGGCAGTGAGATAGCCGCTTGAAATGTAGGCAAAAGGCTACACTTTGCCCCTGTAAGTAGGCAAAAGCTGCTACTCCCCCCACCCCACCCCAAGGCTGCCTCTGGGTCCGCCACTTTGTACCTGTACTGTACACTTACTGACCCGGCGTGCCACCCTCTACAGCCTGCCGCAGCGGCCCAAGAAGCTCCAGCCCATCGAGGACTCGTACGGCCTGGCGTCCGACAAGTACATCAAGCGCTTCCCGCACGCCGCGTCCTACAAGGACTACCGCGACTACAAGGACGACTACGGCTACGGCCACGGCCACCGCTACAACAGCTACCGCGCCGACCCGCACTACGGCAGCTACTCGCCCACGCCATTCGTAAGTCCTCACTCACCTGGCCGAGGTCGTCCTCGCGGTGGAGCGGCGGTGGAGTGACTCTGTCCTTGCTGTGCAGCTCGAGGACGCGCGGCCCTTCTGGGTGCGCCTGTCTGACTCCATCCAGGACAGCATGAGGACGGGCATGGAGCGGATGAGCGACTTGGCCCGGCCCGTCGTCGACCCCCTGGTCGAGGCGTCGGCCAAGATCTCGCAGAACCTCGGCTTCACCTCGGGCGGCGCGGCCGTCGGCGGCGGCGGCGGAGTGACCCGCGGCGCCCACGGCGCGCAGGACCGGCTCGGCAGCGTGGGCGCGGCCGTCGCGACGCCCTCCATGCTCCTGCCCGCCCTGGGGCTCGTCGCCGGGGGCGCGGCGCTCGGGCTGGGCGCCGTCGCCGTCGGCCGCTACCTGGACGTGGACGTCATGGCGAAGCGGAGCGAGGCTAGCGACGACGACGACGAAGACGTAAGCACGCTCTCCGGCAACGTTCTAGAACTGCAAAACCTGCCTTCAGATCAATGCTGCACTGTAAATGCTACGGTCTCTCTGGATGCGCCGAAATTTCGGCATTCTTCTGGAATGCCAATTTTCGGCACCTTTTTCCAGAAGAATGCCGAACTTCGGCATTTTCCATGAAGAATGTCGAAAATCGTCATTCAAAGATGCCGAAAATTGGTATTTCAGAAGAATGCCGAAATTTCGGCAAGCAAAGAGGCCGTAGCATTTATAGTCTGGTGTGGCCCTTGCAACAGAAAATACGTAACAGTGTTGCGGGTCTGCCTACTCTAGGGGCCACGGCGGCTTTCGGCAGGATCGGGTAGGCAGCAAGTCCCAGTACTGTTACGTGTTCTGTATCACCACGCGAATTGTTTTCTTTCTTTAATTACATTATTCAAAAACTTTTTTACTGATTTTTAGCAGATGATACATTGTAGCTAGCCTTAACTTTAAAATAAATATAAAAAACAATGTGTCAGCTAGCTTGTACTCTCAGACAGCGAGAAGCAAGCGTGGCAGAATATTATAGAGGGGGGATTGTGTCGCCTCGCTCGCGCATCGCGCATCGCGCATCGACAATGTCCTGCGCTGCGCCCTGCTTTTGCCTTAAAGGCCGAGTAACAATGCCCGCTTGGATGTAGGACCTGGTGGGGGTCGGTGGGGGTCCTGGCTGGCTCTGGCCCTTTTAGCCTGAAATGTTAGTATTTATTTTTTTGACAGATTTGTGTAACCTATTAATTAGCTTTACAGGTAAAAATTATTACCCTTTTTGATGACAAATGGTACACGAACAAGACTGATTTGTTTAATAAAAAAGAAAACATTGTTCTAGTCTTAACTTGTATCATCTGCTTTTTTTTTTTTTGTATTGCGTGGACTTGAACAAATCAGCGTTGTCAAACCCTCGAGCGCAAGACTCACCCAGAGTGCATCGTGTTCCAGGCACTGGAGATGGAGCACAAGCGCGCGCTCAACGCCCTGCGCGCCGGCCAGCAGCGGTACCTCGACGCCAGCCAGACCGCCAACCTGGACGGACGACAGGTGACGGACACCGACGTCGTGGCGCAGGTCGTGGACGTCATCAACCAGCAACAGCAGCACCAGCAGCATCACCACCAGCAACACCAGGAGCACCATCAGGCACAGCAGTAAGTGCATCCGCCCACAAGGGCCTTCACTAAACACAATCAGTGTACGCCATTTAAAAATCAGTCAAACATCGAGGGAAATATGCGTTTTTTTTTGTTTTTTTTTCTCTCATTTTTTTTAACAAACTTTAAGTTTGCTCGGATCAATGACTTCTCTCAACTGTTCTGTAGCTTTGAGATAAATAAATATGAATATGAATATAAATAGGAAAAAAATCAAGGGGAAAAAACGCCAAAAAAATAAAATCAGAATTTCTAAAAATTAAGAAAAATCACGAAAAAACAGAAGAATTTATAACGTTTGAATTTATAGTGAAAGACCCCTCGCACCCGCTACCGGAGGCAGGTCTGCACAAATCCCGTGTTCAAGAACTCACCCGTGACTTGTCGGACCGCAGGGCTCACTCCAGAACGCGGAGGGACAGCTCGGCCAACACGCTGGACTCGTCCGAGCTGGCGGAGGAGCGGCGACAGCTGGCGCTGCGCGCGGCCCAGCTCGGCGCGCCGACCGCCGTGTGGGGCTCCACCCCCTGCGCGCAGAGGGTGTTCTGCGACGTGCTCAGCAGGGAGGGCCCGGACTCGGCGCTGCTCATGGAGAAGAAGATGGCAACCCTGCTCGCCATGTAAGTGGACGGGGGCGAGTGGACCGTACCGCGGGCTTGCCTACACTGTTAAACCGAGTGCACACTAAACCCTTATGCATGATTTTGGCATCGTTATGCACGATTTTATACAACCATAGTTATACACAAATTTTTATGCATAACTATGCACACATTGTACATAATTATGCACAAAGTTGTGCATAAGAGACGGAGTTAAGCATAGTTATGCACAAAAAATTGTGCATAGTTATGGTTGCGTAAAATCCTGCAAGGCTTATGCACCTCAAATTGCATAAGGATTTAGTGTGTGCCTTACCAACGCCCATGACCCTGTGTTGCAGGCTGCCCAGAGTCGCCCCCGAGGCCGCCGCCGTGCACCTGTCCGCCGTGATGGGCGCCGTCAGGCGCGGGGACTGCTCGGTGTTCGTGTGCCCGCTGACGAGCGCGCCGCGGCCCCGGCGGTGAGCCTGGCCCCGCTCCGCACAGGACTTCCGTCCCTGCTAGGACTACCAAAGATATAAGGCAGCGCCCCGACCTGGCGACGATCAGGGCCCTGGAGGGTGGGGCGGGCAGGGAGAGCTCTGCCCAACTCCCTCCCGTCGAACTCCCCGACAGTCCGTCAAGGACTTGGCTTGCCCGGCGACTAGCCGGGCCACCATGCTCGACAGTAACATGATGGCAGTTCTTTGCAATGAGTGATGTTGCGGTGTTGCACCATTTGTTTGAACCGTTTGACGAAATTCTTCGGACGGTAACGTTATTTTCCTTTAGTAGATCATTTATTGGTGCATCATGATAAGGAACATCTGTGTTAATCAAAAGTGGCCAGCCAGTGAAAACTCCAAAATATGTATATATTTATTAATGAATGACTTTCTATATATTTTGGACTTTTTCTTTCATGTTTTCTACTTGTTATGAATTAATTTCAGTAGTATGAGAAGTAAAATTAGGGGCCTTGAGGAAGTACGTAAATGGTACAGAATCTTAAGAAGGATTATTATAATCACAGTGCCATTAGGAATAAACGCAAAAGCTGCCCCATAAGTCACTGAACATTTTTGTACATCTTCGACTGAGAATTTACTAGAAAATAAAAGATACCTATTAAATAAGCATCATATGAATGAAGTTTCAACACTGTCCTTAAACATACAATAAAACTTAAATGAGACTATTAAATAAGGCCTATAAATTTATCATCAGCAAATCGATTTTTCCGATTTTAAGGTGTTAAAACTGCATTTTTGCCTTATGTGATTGGACTGTGATTGGATAATGATTGGACCGCAAGACGTACACTGATTGGGGGAAGTGAGGTACCCCTCGGTCCTCTCTCTTTTCGGGCGGGAATCTGGATTCAAGAGTTTGCAGTGATCTGGAGGAGAGGAAACTTAACTGTGAGAAACAAGTTGACCTACCTTGCCAGGCGCCGTGAGGCCGCTCGTCCAGAGGACGACGGGGAGCTCCTTGCCCTCGTTGGCGTCCACCAGCTTCTGCAGCGCACGGCTCTGGAAGACGTCCCACAGCTTGCGGAAGTCGTCGCCGGTGCGGGCCGAGGCGTTGTTCTGATTCATCCAGCTGACGATGGACTCCGTCGTGTTCCAGCAGTTGAAGTTGACCTGACACCCGAGGAGAAAAGCGCCTGTTAGCCGGGAGATAGGCAACACAACACGCGGCCGAGCTCGACGGGCCGGCCCGCTAACGCGCCGTGGACGCGCGGGGTATCGCCGGCCCGGGCCGGCCAGGCCGCACAGCGCACAGGGCGTTGAGCCCGCCGTCGCTGTCGCTACTCCACGCACGCACCTCGTCCCCGCCCATGTGGAACATGTCGGGCCTGAAGGCGTCCAGCATGTCGCGGTAGATGCCGCCCAGCACCTCGTACACCTTCTCGACGGTGGGGTCCAGCTGGCCGCACGGCGGCTCGACGCAGAACTTCTGCCAGGGCTCGGCGCGGAAGCAGACGGTCGCGTTGTGCCCGACCCACTGCCAGCCCTCGCCCACGTGCGCGGGCGCGTCCAACTCGGGCAGCCCGTGCGGACAGCATATCATGCAGTTGCATTCTTATACTCCTCATGTTAATGATACTTAGTGGCACTTATCTTACCTCCGGGTGGGGAGGGGAAAAGTGGCAGGCACGTAGTTGCTGAGCAAAGTGAGTGTTCAACAAAACGATGGGTTTAACCCTTCCGCCGTGTAGATAGGCAACCTACATGGTGCCAGTCAGCATGGAGTAATTCACAATTTAGGGGGGGGGGAGGAGGAGAAGGGCAGGAGAGGCGGTGGAGGGACAACAGGCCAACAATCACCGTTCGTACTCAACCGAGAGAGGGGAGCATCCCCTTTCAGATATCCTGATGTAGATAGTCCCGGACACCCAATGTGATTGACACCAGAGGCGCCGTGGCCTCCAAAGTGCGGTTGTCCTGTGCGGTGACCTCGTGGCTCGTGCCACTCCTGTGCCCGACGGGGGGAGGGCGCCATAGACGCGGGACGGTGACACCCTTCTCGAACCCAGAACGACATTATGAGTGTGACGCCTTTGTGGCAGGGGCACTCTGGAAATCCGAGTGTGAGACAGTCTCACACCATTTGGTGCGAGGCCAAAACGTCTCACACCATTTAGCTCGATTTTTGTGGTGAATTAAAAATGTTTGCATTTTTTCTTATATTCATATTCTTTGTTGAGAGAGCTTTCAACGAGCTACCATGTGATTGGTCTGAGGCTGATAGCAGACGGAAGTACCTACCGCTTTGTTTATTTCAAGTAAGACAAAGGCCGGAGAGAAAATGATTTCAGACCCGTCACATGGTAGCTCGTTTGAAAGCTCTTTCGACGTAGAATATGAAAATAAGAAAAAATGCAAACATTTTTAATTCAACACAAAAATCGAGCTTAATGGTGTGAGACGTTTTGGCCTCGCACCAAATGGTGTGAGACTGTCTCACACTTGGATTTCCAGAGCATGCTGAGCATCCCCTCTGAGCTGTCCCCAGGTCGAAAGTCTCGGACACCCTATGGGTTCGACGCCAGAGGTGCAGTGGCCTTCAAGATGTGGTTATCCTGCGCGGGGACCTAGAACACACTTCTAGAACCTCCCTCCTCCCCCCTCCCCTTCCCTCCACTTTTCCCCTCCCCACCCGGAGGTAAGATAAGTGCCACTAAGTATCATTAACATGATGAGTATAAGAATGCAACTGCATGATATGCTGTCCGCCCCCTCCCTCCCCCCTCCTATCCTTCTGAAACAAGTTTGTCTTCACACCAACTTACTAGTATCAATGGTAAGCCAAGCATTGGGTAACTAAAGCTTGATTTAAAAAGACAAAGTAATGAATGTTGTTACAGAGGCCACTAACTTTAAATGCAATTAAGACATTCACAATGACTCACGACCTTTAAATGATGAGGCGAATCTATTTTGAAATGATTTATAGCAATTTGAAATAGAATTGAAACACTCCAAAACCTCTGTAGCATTTTAAGGATTATATGACTTTGTTTTGATAATATTTCAGTGTTTTAGAAACACTGATTTAGTGTAAACACTCTTAGCATAATTGTTATATTACAAGTACCGTTTCTCACCTAAATCCAATCTACAGTATCGCCCCTTGTGTTTGTGGGAGCCAAATTGCTATAAAGTAATCATTTTTTAGGAACGAATTTACTCCGTATCTTTACTTTTATAGAGCAGCTTTCCTCTCATTCAAATTCATAGCCAAAACAGATCAAGCAGTATGTTTGGTTTAATACATACGATAACTTGATCAGAAATCGTATCACTGGGAAGAACAGTAAAGGTTCGGAACAAAATCCTTCTAAATTTATCTGAATAGTACCCATACTATTTACTTTTTCTAGTTGGGTTCAAAGGTTATAAGATTTTAACATTTTCACCTCACTTTGATATGTCTGCTTTAGTAGAATGAGACTCCAAATGTTTCTATTTAATATTTATAAATTAATAACCTTTCTTTTTAAAACAAATGTCTCTTATCTCATGTCTACAAGGAGCACACTTATAAAACAGCATCAATACCGTATTGGGGAAACCCGTTGGCTGGTAATTTGTAGCAGCTCAATAAGAAATCACAACACTTGGGTACGGAGAAAAGGTTTAAAACAAAATTGAACTAAATAAAAGTAAATAATGTCACAGCTAGTAACTCTCAATTGTCAGATCAAGATGCTATGTGATTTTAATACTCAGACCAAAGTCTGCTGTCTCCCAGACAGAACTGTGATGTGTAGTCTATTGTAAACAACATTGTTTATGTTGTTAGGTTATGTCACTTACCCAAATAATAAATTCGGCAGTAAGGTGAAGCGATCCTGGCTGTCATTTCAGCAATCCGTGACGTTCATTTCAGCAATCCGTGACGTTCATTTCACAAATCCAGTACAATCAAATGTATTTTTGATAAGAACTTGAGGCACTTACCCTCCCCACCCCACCACTCAGACGTGAACGTGAACACACGACAAATCACTCGTACACACACTTCTACAAAATGACGACTCTTGAAACTTCGTGGGACGACTACCACCACTCTAAAAACTATTTAACACCGCACATTTCGTCGAACTGACGGATAAATTTCTAATTTTGATGTTGTAAACAGGCGAGGTGGACACCGGGGACACCGGACTTGGCTGGGCCGTCGTGACGTAGTTCGCGCGCTCGCGCTGCCGCTACCAGGCTTGCTAGGCCCAAATCGCGCAAAGTCGCGCGCGGCACATTCAAATCGCGCAAAATCGCGCGCAGCAAATTCAAATCGCGCTCAATCGCGAACTGCAAATTCTCGGAATGCAAGCGGCCGGTGAGGCCGGGGACAGCCCGCAGAGGACCCAAGGCGCGGCGACAGCGCGAGTCGCACCGGGAAAAGCCTTTTCGACTCTTAATCTGCTCCTCAGTGAGGTCAGGTAGCCCGAGTCGCACACAATCGCACCTTTCGGCCCCAAAACACGAATCGCGCAAAAAATCGCGAGTCGCGATAGCCCCCAAAAACCCAACCAAAAATCGCGCAATTCGCGAAAAATCGCGCAGTCTGGCAAGCCTGGCCGCTACGTGGCGCTACCGCTGAACTCCTTTCGTTGCCTGCCAACCTTTCCGGAGTGAAGTTTACATTAAACGTTTCAATATTTCAAACTCCATTTTTAGGAAAAGTGTGGCCAAATATTAAAGCGCTGAAGTTAGTAGATTACGGAACACTGCCGCTTTTTACGATTACTTCTGTAATTTAAGAGGAGAACCGGCTAGGACAGACGAACAGACAGACAGACCACGGAGTGGACAGACTCCGTGGACAGACTCACGACCAAGTACACTTCCGATCCCCTCGCTCAGCGAAAAGCTCATGCAGGTTTTGTGTTGGATACCTGAAGTGTAGTGTTGAAAGATTTTCAGAAAAAGAAAAGCTTAGAAGACGATCAAAAGATGTGAACGAAAAGAGTGAGGCTTAGCGCCTGTTGGTTAGGCAGCAGTCTTCATCGTTGTACTCCGGAGCTGGGCGGGTGGCCTAGTCTAGGCCAGAGAGAGAGAGAGGGGGGGGGACCCGCCGCGTTCCGCTGCTCGGACCGGCCGGCGGCGCGGGCTGCTCAGTTGTCACCCGGCGGCCCCACTGCAGACACCACACCGTCAGTGCTTCCCTGACCGTCTCACTGCTGCTGGCTTTACGTGAGTACACACACACACTGACTTTTAACAAAGCCGCCCGGCAACTGTGTCAACGCGTGCTGTACACTGTTAAACCAAGTGTGCAACTGCTCAACACTTGTATGTGTGCAAATTCCAGTCTATCACATGCAAGTGTGCAACTCAGCAGTTAGGCAATAGCTGCAACAATACAAGTGTTAAGTGTTTAACACTCGGTTTAACAGTGTGACTTAAAGCTGTAGTGATGAGTGTAACATTAAATTTCTTGTCAGTTTTGTTTTTTGTCACTGTCAGTTTAAATTTCCAGTTCGCAAAAATCTCACATTTTAGTTCTGTACAATCTGTTGCATGTTTCTTTTGCCGAAGTAACACAAACTGTTTCCTGTGCACTTATTTTAAATACCCATGAACGAGCTTGGGACTCAAATCATTCTACCATAGTAAGGTTTACGGAAACTTCCGTACTTTTTCGTTACAAGACCACGAAATATTTTTCAGTGCAGGTAGAGTGTAGCGTAGAAAATAATATTCGTGGAAATTAGCTCAGGCGTGAAAAAAACAAAAAACGAAGTTACTTTCGCAATACACTGTACACCTGATACATGTATAATACGGTAATATAATGTATCGTAATACCGAAAAACCCGAAAATATGCCCTTAAGTGATCAAATCTTGTGTGTTATAAATCGTGTAATACCGAGTAGCCGGTACAAGATTTTCCGATGGGAATTCCCCCTCGGGTTTTTTTCCGAGACGTCGGCCGATTGCACGATAAAGTAAAGTAACTATGTCGGTTCTTTTCCTCCCGCCTTCCCCACGCGCTCTGGGGCCGTTAAGGGAAGATTTCGTTTCTGGAAATGACAGCTCGACTTTTATCCTTGGGGTGCGTCGTAAACACGGGACTCGACTGCTCTCTCGTGACAACCAAAGTCGCGCCCGGATTTTAAATAAAAGGTGAACAAACTCGTGCTAACGCCCCCCCCCCTGCCCCCCGCCCATGGTGGTTTCCGTGCGAGTAAACCTGAACCTGCCTGAACACCGCCCGCCACTCCGTGGACCGAAACCTGAACCGGGACTTGGCGATATTAGAGGAGGAGGAGGAGGAGGGGGGAGGGGGGGGGCAGACGCATGGACCACACTGAACACGAGGCCACTGACCTCGCGGCCGCGAGATTTCTCATACGACAAGTTGGAAGACGCGGGGCGAGATACTGTACGCGCCAGTGCCGGCAGAAGAGTTAAGCGAGAACCGCGTCGGGACTGATACGCGCCCGTCAAACACAGGTGTGTCCCGCTGGGTTTTGCCTAACTCTCTGGAAACACTGAACGGCCCTGAGCAGGGGTGGTAGTTTAGCTTTTTGCCTACTCACAGGCTGAAAGTTGCGCGTATTGCCTGCCCACCAGGCGTTCTATAAAGGGCTTTGGGTCTGTCAAACCCACCCTCGACCCCGTCATGCGTGTTCTTGGAGCCGAAACGAGCGCGCCACTTGTATAATTTTACGCTGCTGGATAAAATAACGTCCCGTCATTGCCATCCTTTTTTTGCCAGTCCGCACGCCTGGCGCACGCCCTGGGCGTGAGCGGGCGCGGGCCCTACACTGCCGTGGCTAGCAGAGCGCGTGCCCCCGCCCCTCTGAGAAAGCTCTCTGCCGCGACGACGTAACGCCAACGCTTCGCCGTGCCCGTGCCCGTGCCGGCCGCGACGTCGACCGCCTGGAGAATCAAGTCAAGCCTGCCTGGAGCTGCTGGGCGGGTGTAGGAGGGTTCTCCTCCGGTATAGACGAAAAGTGTCCTGCGTGACATTGCGTAGAGAGGCGTGGCAGTAGCGGCGGCGTCGCCTATAGTCCCAGGAAATGACACTTTGCGTTGTCGTTTCTGTAGCCTGTCGGCGCGTGGGGAAAAGGGGGGGAGGGGAAGGTGCACGCTCAACGCCCTCACAGTAACCGTGGTGCACTCTCTTTACCCCCCCCCCCCCTCTCTCTCTCTCTCTCTCTCTCTCTCTCTCTCTCTCTCTCTCTCTCTCTCTCTCTCTCTCTCTCTCTCTCTCTCTCTCTCTCTCTCTCTCTCTCTCTCTCTCTCTCTCTCTCTCTCTCTCTCTCTCTCCCTCTCTCTCTCTCTCTCTCTCTCTCTCTCTCTCTCTCTCTCTCTCCCTCTCTCTCTCTCCCACACATACACACATACTTACTTACACTAACGACCACCAGCTCTAACTCCCCCATCACCCGCCCCCTCCCCCCTCCCTCCTGTCCCGCCGCTGCACACAGCAGACAGGCTCGCGGCTCCGGCCCGCCCCGCCCCGACCCATCCCAGTCAGCGAATTGTGCGATAATAAACTGCGAGAGGCGAAACGAGCGACTGGCTGCTCATCGCTTCTTGTTTGGGGAAGCGCTATCGCGGGGCCGAACGGCCGATAACGGGGTTTTGGAAAGAGGTAGAGGCACGTACTGTGTATATTATTGAAACTCGAGGAGAAAGAGAGAGAGAGAGAGAGAGAGAGAGAGAGAGAGAGAGAGAGAGAGAGAGAGAGAGAGAGAGAGAGAGAGAGAGAGAGAGAGAGAGAGCGAAAGGGGGGACTTCTCGACCTCACCTCATTCTAAATTCATAGTCCGCACTTTATATCGTCGAGCTGCAAACCTCTCTCTGAAGAGCGTGATTGTGAACCCAATATTATAACTCTCGACTGCGAGGTGGATTGACGTCGCTCAACTAAAATCTTGCCGGCGACATTTTCGGCAATGCGTATGACTAGTTTTGAGTCCTTTTAGCGAACTCCACTCTTATTCAGCGATTTAAAAAATGCTAGGTGCGAGTCATTCGGAGCCATTTTAGCGAACATCGCTCTATAATTGAGCGATGAAGACATACATCGTTTACTTTGGGCGAGATTTTTATACATCATCGCTCTAGTCAAACGAGAGATCAAACCTCGCTCCAAGGGGAGCAAAGAAAATTTCCAGTACAGTTGGCGTTCTCCTACAGCGGGCGAGACTCCACCAGTGTTCAGATAAGTACACTGTAAAACCTGGGTGTTCCCTGAGAGCACGACTTAGTCGTTTGCCTCCAAAAATGGCACACCTTTGTCGCTCTGCCACAGCACACCTTAGTCGCTCCCATGTAGAACACCTTTGGGTCCTGTGGCTCCAGAGGAAGACAGGGGAAAGGTGCGCTGTTACTGCACACCTTGGACCTTGCATTTGGAAAGAGCAGCGTGGATTTATTCCATCAATACCATGCAGTGTGAAGAACTCATAGGACCCAAAGGTGTTTTTACATGGGAGCGACTAAGGTGTGCTGTGGCAGAGCGACGAAGGTGTGCCATTTTTGGAGGCAAGCGACCAAGTCGTGCTCTCAGGGAACACCCAGGTTTTACAGTGTAGGCAAAATTTGTCCACGATACACATGTGGGAAGCGGGTGGTATCAACGCCTGCCTACTAGGCAAAGTTAACTCTCCTGTGAGGAGAGTTTGCCTGGTAGGCAGGCGTTGATACCACCCACTTCACACAGTTGGACCGAGGGCAGTTTTTGCCTAGTTATCTGGCAACACTGGACTCCACGCAAGGACTGCAGGGCGGAGTGCTAACGCAGTATTGCTCTCCAGATCCAGCCTGACCATGGCCAGGACGGTGGCGGCGCTGCTGCTACTGGTCGCCGTGCTCCACACCGGCGTGGCCACCCTCAACAAGAACAGCCTCCGCCAGCAGCACGGCCTCATGTGAGTGAACGCCTGTGGCTCACTTGCAGGCGAGATTTTTATCAGCACACTTGTATAGGTGTGCAACATATTATACACACACCTGTAGGCTGTAGTTCACTGTGAGAAATGCACCCAGAAAAGCCAGTTCTTGTCGCAAGAAATCCTCTTGCGGATTCAAGTGCGTGGCATTGTACCAAGAGGATTCCTCTTCGCACAATGCCACGTACTTGAATCCCTAAGAGAATTTCTGGCGAAAAGAACTGGCTTTTCTGCGTGTGTTTGTAAGAGTTACGGGAAAATTTTCCATGAGAAATGTCCACTGTAAGTTTCTTACGAAGAACTGCTCTTCGTAACGTACAAAGAATCTGAGCCACGGTAATACAAACAAATTCTTTGTATTATGAAGAGCCTGGTTTGTATTACAAACGAGGCTCCTTCGTATTACGAACAATGGGTCTTCGTATTACGAAGAAAAGTGGTTTGTAATATGGCTGCTTCAAATCCTTTGTACGTTACGAACCAAATTCTTCGTAATACGAACACGCTGTTTGTAAGGAACTAACAGTGTCGTAAAGTTACGATATCACATTGTAAAATTACAAAATTATAAGGATACTCTTGGTATCGACTTGTGATTCTTAAACGAGCAGAAATAGGCTTTCGTAAATTTATGATTTCGATCGTAAAGTTTCAACACCGTTTGTAAACCGTAAAATTACAAAGATATTATTTACAGTCGTGAGGGAATGCCCATTCCTCGCCCATCCGTTCACCTGTACATATAGAAAAATGTAGCTTGCTTGCAAGTGTATACAGATGTGCATTAGTTCATCTGTCCCCCCTAGACTTCTGGGAATAATTTGTCACACCTTTAAGTGTGTGCCGAATTTCACTCTCATGCAAGTGAGCGACATTCGTGCACTTAGATTTCCAGTGCACCTGCCAGCACCAGGTGCTTGTACATCAAACCCGTTAGACAAGCACGGCACCGCAAGTTTTGCGACAAAGACAACATGTCGCTTCGCGCCTCTCTTCACGTGCGGATTTGTGCGATAACGTATCCGTATCTTAAAACCAACCAAACCCGTTTGTGAGCCATCGCCTTCGCCAGACGTCAGCCGCCGATCCCGCTGCAAGACAAAAAAATTAGCATCCCAGCGATTGTCGGCAACAATTCCTCGTGCAGATAAGCCACAGCTACAAAATACACTATGAAAAAAATAGCTATATATGTCCGCAACATTCACTGTGAAAAAGATGTTCGTACCGGGTGTTTCTTTGAATGCGTAACAGTCTTGCGGGACTGCACACGCTGTAGGGGCCATGGCGCCTTACGGGCGAATAGGGTAGGCAAACCCGCAACACTGTTACGTTATCAATGAAACACCCGGTACATATATAGCCATTTCCCAGCTGCAAGGGTAAGTTCTGTTTATGAGTTACTCAAACCATTTTAATTACTATTTCTCGTTTCTCCCATACGGAGGGATGGATATAAGGACGATCTCGTACTTGAGTGAATTCACTGTAAACGCTGTGGCTACTTTTAATGCCAAATTTTGGCAGTCTTTTTTGAAAGTCAAATGTTGGCCTCTTTCTTAAGGAATGCTATTTTTTGGCTACTTTTAATGCCAAATTTTGGCCGTTTTCTGAAGGACGCCATTTTTTTTGCATTTAAAGTGGCCATCTTTTTTTAGAAAGATACCAACATCACTGTAAATTGAGGAGTCAGCATTCTCGCTCCCAGAGGAGCGAGTTTATTGACCCAAATTTTAATGCTCTCCCAGGAGCGAGATTGTTTTATATGTCGCTCAATTAGAGCATGCATTCTATTCCTTTCGCAATTGTATCGCTCCATTGGAGTCAGGTTACATCATATCGCTCAAACTGAGCGACTTCAGATGACTCAGATTGAGTGAGCTAAAGAAATATCGCTCTGTAGGAGCATCTCAAATCCATGTCGCCCTTTTTGAGCGTTATTAAAATATGTCGCTTGTTTTGAGTCAGAATTCATTCTCCTTAATCTACAGTGATTTGGCATTCAAAATAAGATGCCAATATTTTGGCATTAAAAGTGGCCACAGTGTTTACAGTGTTCTATGATGTACATTCAATTTAATTTTCCTTGCAATTTTATTTTCCTGCGCGCTGCAGGCCGCGTAACGTGCAGTCGCCGTGGACGTGGCGGTGCTCGGGCGGCGCGGAGCCCCGCTGCCAGCGGCACCTCGCGGAGCAACGCGAGACCCCCACGGCGGCGTCCACCTGCAAGATGACCTGCGGCGCGGGCGCCAACCTGTGGCCGCGGCCGCGCAGCGTCAGCGTCGACCAGGGGCTGCACGCCATCAACTTCAACTCGATGAGCCTCGAGTTCATGGACGCGACTGGCAGCCCGCTCGACATGTCCAGGGCGTAAGTGCACGCGTCGACACTGGAAAAACAGAGATGAGACTGTATTTAAGAGAAAAAAGTAAGAAAAGACTTTGAAAGGGATGTTGAGGATTATTGGAGTGTAACGCCACTTCTAAGGCGTCAAAAAGTCCAAAATGTATGGTGTGGTTTGCTCTCGCAGAGGCATAAAACCTTTCACATTTCTTAAAGGTAGTCAGACCTTTGTTGCTCCAGTATCCGTCCTCGACAGGATTGAAAATTGAAATGCCAACTAACTAACCAACTAGCCAAGTATCTAACTTCAAAATTGTATGACAAGTTTAAGAATTTTTGTTTTCTTTTCTTTTATCATTTTGAATGCACTGTTATTCAATTACTGTGACGTCATATTCTTTTTAATGTAAACACTGTCACATTGGTCAGAATGTGATTGCACATTCTCGTTTTAACGTTAATCGGCCGGAATACGCGGGCTGAATTTTGCAGTCACATTCAAAAGAATGTGACAATAATATGGAAAGGAATGTGTCACAGGAATTGAATTACAGTGAGTTGTGGATATTATTTATGACCAGAGCGTACAAAGTGAGCGTGTGAGCATGTGGGTGAGAACGGAACACCGCACGCACAGGGGGATGAAAAGCGACAAAGAACTATAGGCTGCTCACTCCGCCACCCTCTTCCCACACAATACGTTTCTTTCTCCAGGGCCGGCGGTCTGCTGGAGAAGATGGCGGAGCGGTTCCGCGCGCAGCAGGAGCACAAGGCCACCACCGAGGACGGCAGCGTACTGGTCAAGGACGGCGGCCACGGCGTCGAGGTCAAGGCCATCATCAAAGACGCCTGCGTGTCAGCCATGAGCCTGGACATGGACGAGAGCTACGAGCTGACCGTCGATAAAGTGAACGACATGGTGAGTGGGCGGAGGGCAGGGCTCCGTAACTTAACGAAAAGTTTCGTTACAACGCCCATTTTTACTTTACGTTACTGTACCGTAACTATATAAAATCACCTAGGTGTTTTACGTTATGTAACTGTTACGAGGTATAGTATGTTTGTAACGTTACAAGCATTGTAACGGAGGTGATTTATAGGGAACTAGAAGAGGTTTTGAAAACTCTTCCCGGTACTGAATTAAATAGACAACAACCCACTCTTGGGCAGGGAAAAACCTCAAAAAAGTATGTAATTTTCAATTACGTTACTTTTAAAATAACGTGTAAACGTAATGTAAGAAATTAAGTTACGTTACGAGTAACGTAACGATTTGTACAAGGGTAGTAACGTTTCTCCGACTTTTTGTAACGTAACGTTGTTACGTTAAGTTACGGAGCCCTGGTGGCGGGCACGGAAAGAGGAACGGACTGAGACAATCAGCCCGGAAAAAAACCAATCAGGGAGCAGCTTCTCTTAAGTGAGCACGGGTGGCGTGGCGCCGGGGGGCGCGGTAAGGTCGGCGGTCGGCCGGCGGCGACATGGGACGGCTTAGAATTACAATCCGGACCCACGACTCGGCTCGGCGCGGCACGGCAGAGCCGTTGTTAAGCAAGACAAACAGACCTTGGCCGGTCCGTCCGTACGCTTCAGCCACCAGCGTCCGTCCCGGCAGCGTCTGTCTCCTCCCGCGCCGCAGTTGATCGAAGTGGCATACTTTGCTTCTCTCTAAAGTCAGCAGAGCGGGTGAGAGGCTTTTCTCCCCGTGCCGATGCTACCCCGCCCCGTCCCGCCCCGCCCCGCCCGCCCCGCCCGTCGTCCTGCGACTTGTGGACAAACCATCAGCTGCGCGGGCCGGGCCCGGCGCGCCTGCAGGGCTCGAACCAGAAGTGGCCCTGCCACCTACCCTGTCCCTGCCGCTGACTACTGTAGGCCACAGGGGATATCGGAACACTCACGACCCCGCGCGCGATTCTGCCCGCAGGTGAACGTGACCCTGGTTGCGGACAATGCTTACGGCAGTCGAGTTAAACACTTAGACGTGTACAACTGGAGAGTTTGACACTTTAAATTGCACAACTGCCGAGTTGCACACTTGTACGCGTTAGACTGCACACTAAACCCTTATGCATTTTGCTGTGCATAATAAGAGCTGCAGGAATACACTGTTAAAAAATATGTCGTAAATTTACGACATATTTGTAATTAAGTTTGTTAACAACGTCGTAATTTTACGAGCATGTTGTAATCTAACAATATTCTTAAAATTTTCTGCAACACATTTTTCAGTTGGAAAAGTGCGTGTTCCCAACCAACATAACAATGTTGGTTGTATTGAAACGACATGTGCTGTTAACAAACTTAACTACAATTATGTTGTAAAGTTACAACATGCTGATAAGTTCTCATTTCGGTATAGACGAACACGGTTGAAATAGAAAGTCTTTTGTCACTTATACAAATAAAACAAATATTGTTGTAAATCAACAACACAGCCATCACGGGTAGTGTCGTCAACTGACAATTATTTTTAACAGTGTACGTGCAACCATAGTTATGCACAAATTTTATGCATAAATATGCTTATTTTCTATACATTTGTGCATATGAATGCACTATTTCGTGCATAGTTATGTACGCAGCGATGTGCATAACTATGGCTGCACGTTCTGCTGCATAACTCACAACATAATGCATAAGGGTTTAGTGTGTGGAAGTTGCACACATACAAGTCTTGAGCAGTTGTACACTTGGTTTAACAGTGTTTTGGTAGCACGGGGATATCGGAACTAACGACCCCGCTCCGCGCGTGATTCTGCCCCCCCGCAGGTGAACGTGACCCTGGTGGCGGACAACGCGTACGGCGCGCGCCACGGGCTCGAGACGCTCAACCAGCTCATCGTCCGGGACGAGCTGCGGCGCGAGCTGCTGCTGCCGCGCAAGGCGCGCGTCGTCGACTCGCCCGCCTACAAGTACCGCGGCATCCTCCTCGACACGGCGCGCAGCTTCGTCTCGATCGAGGCCATCAAACGCACCATCGACGCCATGGCCGCCTCCAAGCTCAACACCTTCCACTGGCACATCACCGACTCGCACAGCTTCCCCTTCGTCTCCAAGACGCACCCCAAGTTTAGCCAGTACGGCGCCTTCTCTCCAGATGAGGTCCGTACGCCGATTTATGGTATCGCTGCGCTGAAATCATAACACACTAAACTCTTATGCACTTTGTTGTGCTCAAGCCTTGCAGGATTTTAAGCAACCATAACTATGTCCAATTTTTTCTGCATAAATGTGCTTAACTCTATCCTTTGTGCACAAATTTGTGCATAATTATGTACAATGTGTGCATAGTTATGCATAAAATTTTGTGCATAACTATGGTTGTTTAACGATTCAAAAATCATGCATAAGGGTTTAGTGTGAAGTTTGTGAATGCTGGCCACTTCGTGACTTAAATTCCATGCGTAAACTTGCCCCCACACGTCTGTAATTTTTCTGAGGACATTCCTAAGAAAATTTACACCTGATTGGTGCGCAAGGGTACGAATGCGAATGCGTACACTTCGGTTTCCATCGTGCATTCCCACCGAGGGAACACTGAAATTCGTTTTGGACACGATGACCAAATCATTTGGCTCTTGTAACTAAAATGCCTCTTTTTCTGCCCCCTGAGTTATACCCATAATAATACGGTCGGATGTGCATAATCCGATGTGTTTAGGTAAAGCGTCTAAACACTCAGCCAGCAGCCAGCACGTCATAACGTCAGAACGTCTTATGCACTGGAAAAACAAACGTGACGTGCGTCGCGTCAATTGGTGTGACCATTTTTGGTCACACCACGTCATGCGACCTAAATTTACGTCACACCATGTGATGCGACGCAAGCTCCAGGGTATACGGCATTACACAAACGTGACCAAAACAACGGTCACACCACATGATGCGACCTCTCCAGGGGCCGCACTTGCTTGCAAGTGTGACGCATGTGACATTAGTTTTTCCAGTGTGGTTCTAGCTCAGGGGGCAGACTGAACACCATCTAGTCTCAACAACTAAATTATTTTTCTCCGTGGGGAAACACCTGAACACCTCTGCTGCTCCCCAGGTGTACACCCCGGAGGCCATCGCGGAGCTGGTGGAGTACGCGCGGGTGCGCGGCGTGCGCGTGCTGCCCGAGTTGGACGCGCCCGCGCACGTGGGCGAGGGCTGGCAGTGGGTCGGGCACAACGCGACCGTCTGCTTCCGCGCCGAGCCCTGGCAGAAGTTCTGCGTCGAGCCGCCGTGCGGCCAGCTGGACCCCACCGTCGAGAAGGTGTACGAGGTGCTGGGCGGCATCTACCGCGACATGCTGGACGCCTTCAGGCCCGACATGTTCCACATGGGCGGGGACGAGGTGCGTGCGTGGAGTAGCGACAGCGACGGCGGGCTCAACGCCCTGTGCGGCCTGGCCGGCCCGGGCCGGCGGTACCCCGCGCGTCCACGGCGCGTTGGCGGGCCGGCCCGTCAAGCTCGGCGGCGTGTTGTGTTGCCTATCTCCCGGCTAACAGGCGCTTTTCTCCTCGGGTGTCAGGTCAACTTCAACTGCTGGAACACGACGGAGTCCATCGTCAGCTGGATGAATCAGAACAACGCCTCGGCCCGCACCGGCGACGACTTCCGCAAGCTGTGGGACGTCTTCCAGAGCCGTGCGCTGCAGAAGCTGGTGGACGCCAACGAGGGCAAGGAGCTCCCCGTCGTCCTCTGGACGAGCGGCCTCACGGCGCCTGGCAAGGTAGGTCAACTTGTTTCTCACAGTTAAGTTTCCTCTCCTCCAGATCACTGCAAACTCTTGAATCCAGATTCCCGCCCGAAAAGAGAGAGGACCGAGGGGTACCTCACTTCCCCCAATCAGTGTACGTCTTGCGGTCCAATCATTATCCAATCACAGTCCAATCACATACGGCAAAAATGCTGTTTTAACACCTTAAAATCGGAAAAAATCGATTTGCTGATGTTAAATTTATAGGTTTCCTTGAAGTTTGGTAAAATTTTACTTCCAATAACAGCGCAACCCTGCAATCAGTGTAGACCCATCTAAAGAGTGAGGTACCACTCGGAGGGGACACTTTTTCTTGCTCATTCAGAGTGAGAATTTTAAACATTACTCTCTTTGAGCGAGATATTTTTAAGCCTCACTCTATATGAGTAAGGATTATCTTAGCATCACTTTATTTTAACAAGAATCCTCACTTTATTCGGGCGAGATCACAAAGTTCTTACTCAAATAGAGAGAGGAAAATAATTCTCACTCTACTCTGGAAAACCAAGTGTGTACATGTATTCATTATTTACTGCATACTTACAGGTATTCAGTAAATAATGAATACATGGCCATGTATGCAGTATTTGCTGAATACCTTGGCATGTACACACGTAGTTTCTGTGTGATTTTTCTTGTGTACATGCCAAGGTATTCAGCAAATACTGCATCATGGCCATGTATTCATTATTTACTGAATACCTGTAAGTATGCAGTAAATAATGAATACATGTACACACTTGGTTTATCAGAGTAGAGAGTAATAAAGTTACCCACAAATTCTCGCCCTAGGAGCGAGAATCAGGGTTCCTTCATTTTCATTAATTCCACTGCCCCGCCCAGCGCGCCTCACATTTGCCCAACCTTCACCTTCCCCCCGTTACTAGGTCGACAGGTACCTCGACCCCAAGAAGTACATCATCCAGATCTGGACCAAGGGCGACGACCCACTGATCAAGGAGCTGGCCGAGAAGGGCTACCGCCTCATCTTCTCCAACTACGAGGCCCTGTACTTTGACTGCGGCTTCGGCGCGTGGGTGGGCGAGGGCAACAACTGGTGCTCGCCGTACATCGGCTGGCAGAAGGTGTACGACAACGACCCCCGCGGCCTGCTGCGCCGGATGGGCGTGACGGAGCCTCGCCTGCTGGAGAACGTCCTCGGCGCGGAGGCGACGCTGTGGACGGAGCAGGCCGACTCGTACTCTGTGGACGGGCGCCTGTGGCCGAGGGCGGCCGCCATGGCCGAACGCCTGTGGACGGCGCGGGACGACTGGACGTGGAGGGACGCCGAGGTGCGCATGCTCGAGCAGCGCAACCGCCTCGTCAAGCTGGGCGTGCAGGCGGACCGGCTCGAGCCGCAGTGGTGCGACCAGAACCCGGGCCTCTGCTACCTCAGCACGCGGCCCCAGGACCAGCCCGACAACACCGAGCACTGAGCCCGACCCGAGCCGCAGTGGTGCGACCAGAACCCGGGCCTCTGCTACCTCAGCACGCGGCCCCAGGACCAGCCCGACAACACCGAGCACTGAGCCCGACCCGAGCCGCAGTGGTGCGACCAGAACCCGGGCCTCTGCTACCTCAGCACGCGGCCCCAGGACCAGCCCGACAACACCGAGCACTGAGCCCGACCCGAGCCGCAGTGGTGCGACCAGAACCCGGGCCTCTGCTACCTCAGCACGCGGCCCCAGGACCAGCCCGACAACACCGAGCACTGAGCCCGACCCGAGCCGCAGTGGTGCGACCAGAACCCGGGCCTCTGCTACCTCAGCACGCGGCCCCAGGACCAGCCCGACAACACCGAGCACTGAGCCCGACCCGAGCCGCAGTGGTGCGACCAGAACCCGGGCCTCTGCTACCTCAGCACGCGGCCCCAGGACCAGCCCGACAACACCGAGCACTGAGCCCGACCCGAGCCGCAGTGGTGCGACCAGAACCCGGGCCTCTGCTACCTCAGCACGCGGCCCCAGGACCAGCCCGACAACACCGAGCACTGAGCCCGGCCTGACCAACTCAACTCTGCCTGGCCACGACATGACCTGCTACGGCCAACTGCCATGGACTTTAGTTTGTATTTCTATATCTCAATTCATAAGACTGCCTAGTTAAGAAAAGGGTTCGGAATGTCTGTGAAGAAAAATGATGAATTGACATTCGCCAGTGTTTGTGAATACTTTATTTTTAACAGTAAAGGCACAAAACAAACATGACTAGACTATATCTAATTTAATCTTTTATTAGGTGTACACGGTAAAATCTACGACCAGGTTTCCAGGCAGGTTTGGAAAACCAAGATGTTACAATGTATTTTCTCCATAAGAAAATCCTGGCTGCTTGGAAACCTGGACGAAGTTTTAACCGTGTTGTGCTCGCCACTCTACCAAAGATACTTTTCTAATCACTGACATCACAACATTCATCACAAAGTGCTTTTTTTGACAAGGTAAACAACACTAAAGTTAAAATAGATGAGGAATGCAATGACAGCAAGACGAATGTTTCTCTCAGGTACTTTATAATTTATCAATAGATAACAGGCCAATCGTTTCTTAAGAACACTTTATGACAGCAAAATGCATATCAGTTCTTTATATATTTGCGCTGTCTACTGAAGAATGGATGCAAAGCAAATTTGATTGATTAATATCATTTCTCCAAAGTTTGAACAATATGAGGTCCATTTTAAAATTTAATAACAAGTATATCAATAGAATCTGAAGGGCAAGGGTAATTAATTCCCATGAAAGTGGTTGACTTTTCAGGTAATCCTCCAAGAAGAAAATGACATTAATTTTATTTCTTGAGGTAATGTGCCCTCATTCTCTGGGGGCAAAAATGCAAATGGACTAATACCTGTTAGGAGGAGCCCTCATGGTTTTTGTACATGGCAGCAATTCTTAACAATACTATTTCATTTCCGTTTCCATTCTTGTATCTAATTACTATTTAAAAGGAATGCTACACTTAAAATGACCATGAGTTTAGTTACCTTTTAGAAACAAAGGTACACAACACAATAATGTATTAAACTTAGTTTTGCATTTAGCAGTACGCAGATTACTATCAATAATGTCTATTGTCAATTACAGAGTAGACATGACAAAATTTCTTACTTGTCAAAACCTAAGAGCGAAAAGCATAACAGAGTTAAGTGTTTTTAAGAAGACTTACAGATAAATAAAGTTCATGGTAAGAAATATTCAATTTAGAAACTAGTTAGTTGCCAAAATTGGATAGTAGATATCAGTGTTTATAGAGAAACCAAGAGCACCATTTAATAAGGCCCATATTTAGGCTCTAAATCTTTAATCACAAGAGCTTTTATAAGTTTAATACTGATTTCATGACATAAGAACTTATTACCACTAAATTGCACCAGATTTGTTATGAATGAAAGTAAAGGTAAAAGTCATTGAAGCACAACACTGTACATTGAGGTGGACTTATTGTCAAAACAGAAATAAGAAATAATAAGTATTGCGTAAATGCATGGTTTGACAAACTGAGCAGCGACAAATGAGCTTGGAACATTTCATTTGGATTAGTTAGCCATTCTGTCACATTCTGTGCAATTAAAATGTAAGGCACTTAGATTAGGTTCTTTAAAATTTAAAACAATCACCTCAGAGGCAATTTCACTTACTACAGAAAGATTGTCGTATAGTTCGGGCTTGTTACAGTTTAAAACATAAACATATATAAAATACAGGTGCTACAATAGGAATATTTGCACATTAAACTTATTGTTTTGTTTTTAATTTATGGAATCATCAGTCTTCTAAAATTTAGATGTCTAGATTCTGGTCACTTATCTTCAAATCCAAATTGAGATCAATTTTAATACAAAGTGGATAGCCAAAACATTTCAAATACAACAGTTACTGAAGTAATGAGATCGTTAAAGTGATTCAAAAGAGTATAACGGCATTAAAAAATGCTTGGAGTACAAACATGTCAAGTCAATAGTTCTGAGTGGTGCTTCTTTCAAAAACAAATGCTAGAGCTAATTTTATAAGGGGTTTAATAATTTAATTTTAAACCATAATGTGCTCCAACTAAAATTTGTTTTGGACCCATTGTATTAAATAACAAGAAAATCATTGGGAACCCAAAGGGAATCAAATTATCATCCTCATCTAAGAACAGAATGCTTTATGCCATTGAGAAAATTAAAAAGCACAGGGGGCAAGGTGCATCATCTTAAGAGGAAAAATGGGTAATTCATAGTTAAAATGGAAGGAAAATGAGATACATGAAGTGAGCTACAACCTACAGAATGCTAACAACAAACTAAAGTCAACAAATTGCATAACCTCTAGTAAAATTTTGCTTTACATATAATATGCCAAACAATCCCAAATTTTGTGAGATTTTAATGTGTTTATAAGAAAGAAATAAGTTTAGGAACTATATTTGCAAAGCAGCATGTTGTTTGTTCTCGCTACACTCTGCACAGATGTTCTTCTTTCTCCAATGAGAAAAACTGACTACACATAATATAGGCGAACTTTTGAAGTTGAAACCAAATCGTCTCCATTGTAAAACTTTGTCTCAATTACAATATTTCCACTGAAACAATATAAAAATTTTTAAAATGTATTATTTTTTTTTATTAGAGTATTATCATTTATTAGAGTATTATCAAGGTAATTTGAAAAAAGGATATTGAAACGGCTGGGTAGAAATAGTATGTGGTAAAACAAACCTAAGCACTGCAGCAGGCATCATTTGACTTTCAGGAGCTGCCTCAATCACTGATTGCCACGTGTTGGTTGAGTGTGGGATTACAAAGCCAAAATCAAAAAACCATTCTTCAAGGCAACGACCCTGAAAATTAAATGTGACATGGCAATGTTAACCAAAATAAGTAGTAAATAAAAAGCTGGAAAGAAGATCAGGCACAAGATATTACCTTAAAAAGGACTTTTTGCTCTAGACGGAACTTATCCATTGGCTGAACAGAGGAGAAATTAATTTCACGGGATACCGCACGGCATTGTAAAATTTTCTTAGGCACACGTGCCTCATGTTCACAATCAGGTAATGATCTAAACAAATAAATACAAAAATAATGATAAACTTTTGCTGCCAATATTCCATATCTTTGAATGAGAATAAATTATCATACAGAATGTGTTAACACAACTTACAAGTCTTCATTGCCCTGCCACAATATTCTTCCTGAGTCTGCATCCCGCAAGTTCAGCCAATTACTATGTGAAAACTAAGGAAATTATTACAAAATACCGTGGAATTAGAGGAAATTCTATACAAGACAAGACACAGACATGGTACAGTAATAGAATCGTCTGCTAGGGAAACCCGATGCAACCTCAAACAAGAATCTAACTCTGATTTCGACAGAATTAAACGAAATTATGTCACTAATGCTGGAAGACAGTGAAAAGTCAAAACAAGTAAAGGATACACTTTAAAGCCTTGCAAAATTTCATCTCCCTTTGGAGCCATCATTCATTACAAAAGTACACCACACCAAAACACGAAGTTTCACATCACAACAAACGTAGGTTCCGATTCCTAACACCAGAGGCGCTGACATCATTCCCGTCCTAGGCAGGGCGGTGGAGCACACGGGCGACATCAGGATCGAGCGGCGTTGCCGCGTTGCCGCTGTTATTCCACCCTACCCTGCCCTACCCTCACCCCCTCCCATTTCCCGCATTTCCCGTCACATCAGGACAAACAAAAGGTTAAAACACGTTTTTCGCCTATATCCGCCTGCCAACTATGCAACGTATGTGCACGCGTGCAGTGAGGCTGCCTAGTTGGCAGGCGGATATAGGCGAAAAACGTGTTTTTACGAGTTTTGCCCAGGTTGTCGGTAAATGTTATCGATGCGCGCTTGGTCATCGCTAACACTCACTTTTAGCTGCGTTCTCGCGCCAACCCCGCTTCCAGGCGAACGATGTGACGGCGTACACAGCGACAATACTTCATTTTCTTTGTCGTGACGCTGACGCGTGATGTCACGGCCCGTGACACTGGTGACATGCCTAACGTCTAGTACCTACCCTAGGTTGTCTGTGGACGGGAGGTACCCGTCCCCGGCTGCGGGCCGGCAGCGTAATAGTGAAACATACGAAATATGATAAAATGGCGCGAAAGTGACGAAATTTTTTAAACACGGTTTGGGTTTGGGTATGGTTCCCGACCTCACAGAGACATGCCACAGTGCGCGTTGAAATATACTCAACCCAAACTTTAATTTAAACGTCGTTCTGGACGAATCGGCGTCCTCGACCCTCAAAATTGAACACCCTAGTGTATACTCCAACTGTTCTCCGCGCAATTTGTGTGCACTCATGGAGTCAAGCCACTAACGTAGGGAGTCGCAAGGTTCTGTGCACGCTCCCCTACTTAAACGATTTCCGAATATTTCCCTTGAAGTAAAGGTCAAACCAAGCTACTCTATTAATTCGTTAAGAATCACTGATCATAACCATGACATTTTTTTAACTCTCACGCTAAAAGAATTTGGTAAAAAAACGTTATGTTAACGTGGTCCGATGTCCGGGAGGATCGTTAGAGAGAGACAGACATATCCACCATGGCGGCGCTCCCCCCTCCACACGGCAGAGTGAAGGTGAATAGTGCACTAATGCCTTCTGTGAGGTAAAAACCGTTCTCTAATTGTGATGTTAATAGTCCTTGAACTTCAAAGATTCCATTTAGTACCTATATATGACGTAAAAATTATTCTTTCTATGCGTAAACTGTTAAAGAAATTGGCTGCAAGGCGGTGGCAGGATCCTCCCGGACTTGGTGTCGCCAAACCGGACCTTGCGACTCCCTACGTTAGTGGCTTGACTCCATGGTGCACTGCAAACCGAAGTGTGTACTTAGTACACACATATTGGTGTGTACTAAGTACACACACTTGGGTTTGCAGTGTGTACTCCGGCTGTTTTCTGAGTTCTCCGAGTGTACTCCGGCTGTTCTCCGTATACTCCGGCTGATCTCCGAGCACCCCAGCATTTCTCCGAGTACTTCGACTGTACTCCGGGTACTCCGCGTTCTCTCGTTCTCGTGTGTTCGCGAAAATCTCGAGTTGTCGACCCCTCGTCCGGGGTGTTCTGACTCGAATAAAAAACATGTACAGTGTACAGGGTATGTCCCCAGAGTGTACACCGTTGAGTTTGACAATCCTTAAAATTTTCCTCCCGTTCATGTGGCTGGGGGTGGGTTTGCGCGATCGCGATTTCGCTCGCGTCGTTCAACAGTTTGAGTAACCAAAAATTTCGTCTCTGCGATCAGTTGAAGTGACCTTCGTAGATCGAATTCTCAACCCCTGTTCATTCTAGGGGTTGCACATGCCGTATGGGGTGGCGCACTGGCTGCGCACTTCGTGGGGTCTGAGACGAACCTTGTGAACGCCTGCCTGCAAAATCTTGGCGTTCTAGTGCAAAAAACTTTAAAAATGTGTGCCGTTAATTTTGAGCGGCACGGTATTTTAGTTTTGTAACTAGCTAGTTACTAAAAGTGTCTTTTTAGTAACAATATTGCATCTGAATTAGTAGCGAGCAAATACGTCCGATGCCAGTTGTCCTTAGACATCTAGAGTGTAAGAACGACAACATGACGCACATGACGTCATTAGGACGCTTCTGTGACCGATCTCAGTTACTTGGACTATAAGTCCACTGAAAAGAGAGGACCAGAACAGAAATTTGGGCTTGAATTTGGGTGTGAACCGAGCTCTCTGTAACTTATATAATAAAAAAAAATAAAAAGTAAGACGTTGACTAAAAGTAAAGCTTTATTTACATTTTCCGCCAAAAATTTATATGCTACCAAAATCACAAGTCCATCCAAGTAAAACTGTTAGAAACAACATTGTGGCAGCCAGCCCTACAAAACTGGCAGTAATCGTCACTGGAATAGAGAGTACGGCAATCTACATCAAAAGAACAAGCATCGACATGGAGGCGAAGCTTTGGGTTTCTTGACAGCATTCCCTGAACACTATTCTGGTGGAGCCAAGCATGTAAGCATATCCGATCATAGCGATCAAAGGAGCTGAATAATTGTAGGTGCAGATCGCTGAGTAAAGGCATGGTTAGTCGCCCTATCTCAGTCGTCAACAGCTGCGTGCTGTACACAGTTTTGTTTGCGAGGTCCAGGCGAAGTTCCTTCAGGGCGATGAGGCCGGGTAGCGCGGTTTCAATGCCCTCCATCATCGGGCAATGTAGCGTTTTGAGGCGCGGATACATAAGCTTCGGGAACGTCATTGCACATGAAAAGGGAGTAAATTCCAGAAAAACATTTTCCAGAGTAGCGGCATGGGCGACCAGCAGCTTCTCCAGGAGGGGGTCAAAGTCTTCGCGACTGCTGAAAGGTACCATATAGTAGTGCAGAGTTTTCAAACCCGGCGCAAAGTTCAGATCACAGCATGACCTCAGTTCGTCGATCGGGTAGTCACCTTCACGAAAATCAATTTCTACGTCCAGAAGTTTCAAACTCGCAGATGCGGACACAATTATACGCGCCAGCTCGCAAAAGACCGCAGCGTCGCCATTCCACCTCTCGAACATGACAGTCAGTTCCTTGAGGCGCCCTGACTCGGCCTGGTTCCGAAGCACGGTCACGATCAGGCCGGTATCCCCGGAGAAGTGCTCGCCAACCTTCAAGAAGAGTTTCTCCGCGACGCAGTTCATGTGCGGCAGCATGGCGTCGACCTCGGCACTGCGGTGGAAGTCGACGTGCAGCTCCTCCACGCAGGGGACGGCCAGGAGGAGGGCGGCGCGGAGGTCGGTGTCGCTCACGACGCGCCGGTGGGCCCACACCTGCGGCAGAGACGTACATATAGAATACTGGCGAAGAATTAACAGTATTTTCCGTAGTTTTTCCCATAGTACTCTGGCGGTAAAACAAAAAGAAGAAAAAAGCGTTAGCAATCAAGTATAAATATTTATGAAGAGGTACATGAATTAATATGGTCTCTGATATTTTCTGCACGTAACTTTGTAATAAAAGTAAACGTGAACAGAACAATCACGATCAAAGCACCAGACACTCCAGACAGAAGACCTCAGTCGGCCGCCATGTTTCCTATGGGGTCGACCCGCACATCCGCCAAGTATGAGAAGCGCGAGTCAGCCTTTCGCTTCTCTCCCTATGTACACTGTTAAAAATATTGTCACCTGATGACACTCTGTTTGATGAGACTCTTGTTTTAGAACGAAAGGAATGTCTTCATGAAAATCCTCTCAAAACTTTTTCTGGTCTGGCTCACAGTAGAAACGACTGTAGTAAACGCTGTGTTGTAACTAAACGAGAAAAATCTTGTTAATTTTTATAGCAAAACATTTCGTTTTGAGACAAGTCGATTTGTAATACTCGAGGTAATACTTCAACTTTTTTCCATGATAGCGTAACAAAGTAACACATTTAAAAAAATGTACAGAAGTTTTAAAACCTTTATTGTTTTGTCCTGTTTGCTAAAACAATAAAGTCGTAGTGTAACAAGAAACTTGTTTCAAACCGAAATGTTTTGCTATAAAAATTAACATGATTTTTCTTGTTAATTTACAAAATTTATGTTAAGAGTGTACGACTCTGACCTGCGGGAGCCGCACCAGCCCCTCCATGCGGCGGCTCAGCAGGCGGCACGCGAGCAGCGACGCGGTGTCTAGCTTCTTGAGTACCTCCACTACCACGATGTCGGGGACGAGCCGGAGGAAGTCAGCCTGGAGAGGGAGAGACACGAGCGTTGGATTAGAGCGCGTATGCATCGGCCAGAGGTACGCAACGGGTATGAGAGTATGAGGGCGAGCGGACTGTTATTCAATTCATGTGACGTCACGTTCTTTTAAATGTAAAAGCTGTCACATTCGTTATAAAATGATGTCACATTTGTTGTAATGTGAATCGACAGGGCAAAGCGCCGTAAATTCGGCAGTCACATTCAAAAGAATGTGACAATTACATCCAAACGAATGTGACAGTTTTTACAGTGAAAAGAATGTGACGTCACATGAATCGAATAACAGTGCGAGAGCGCGAGGGAGCTAGAGCGTGAGGGAGCGAGAGTGCGAGGGAGCGAGAGTGCGAGGGAGCGAGAGTGCGAGGGAGCGAGAGTGCGAGGGAGCGAGAGTGCGAGAGTGCGAGGGAGCGAGAGTGCGAGGGAGCGAGAGTGCGAGGGAGCGAGGGAGCGAGAGTGCGAGGGAGCGAGGGAGCGAGGGAGCGAGGGAGCGAGGGAGCGAGAGGGCGAGAAAGTGAGGGGCGCAAAGTAGGGTGGTCCAAAAAAAAATTGTCGAGGTTCGGGTCTCAGATGATAGATTTTATCTAGAAAACATTTTTAGACTTGGTCCGGGGTCCGTACGACGAAGGGCGGCTGAGCGCAGGGCACCTTTCGGTTGGGCCCCGCGGCGCGCCCGAAGCAGACCCTCAGCTTGTACGCCTCGCCCTGCGCGCCCCGCACGGCAGGCGGTCGCAGCTAAGTGCTGAGGTGAGTCCCTAGTGGTCCTACTTTCGACCCGACCGGGTGAATCTGAGTTCGGCGCACCCACGTCGCCTCCAGGGGCCTAAGTGTCCCGAAACACACTACTCGATTTTGACGGAAAAGTATCCAACATAAGAGAGGTCGATAAAGGTACCGTTGGGTCCGCCAGACCATGCCTTTCCAACGCCGCACCGCATGCCAGTAACACTCATCCGGTTTGGGCGTTAATCAAGAAAAACGCTCCTTGCGCCTGCTAAGTAGGCAACAGCTGTACACGTGTGCACTTGGGTTGCCTAGTTGGCAGGCGGATAAAGACGCAAGGAGCGTTTTTCTCCATTAACTCCATTCTCTTCCCGGTACTGAATTAGCTGGACTTCCGCCAGGCAAGTTTAGACTTTAGTACCTCCGAATTAAAATTGCCTGTGCCTGCCCCCTGCTGGCTCCTCAAACTTAACCCTGGAGGGCAAAAGAGTAACACTAACAAAAAGAATGCGGTGCAAGTGCTTCTAGCCCAGCTTAAAAGTTTTCCAGAAATTATTTATTGTTTGAAACTAATCCACTCTGAGGAAAGAGGACTAAAATAATGAAATTATTTTTTTTTCTGAAGATACATTATAAAATGTAAAATAAAAGTTACATGACGAAGAACAAAAATTTATTGTAACTTAAATGCTAATTATGTATGAGGAACATGTAGCTCAGACATGGGATTGCCGTCTCTTTGACAAACATGAAAAACAATCCTTTGTGCTGTATTTCTTAGACAGAAGAAATCTTAGCTATATTTCTGAAATCTCCTTAATATTTCCACCTCTAAAATATTTGTGAATTTACTATTCAGTGTGATGCGAGACAGGGTGAAAAGATGGACAGGGAAAAGCATCATATGAAGAACAGGGCACATGAGATTAAAGGCAGTCCTTGTTTTACACCTGTTAAACAGAGGTTTCAGGCTGCTTCAGACTGGTAAATCAGCTACACAGAGTTCATTGGGAAAGGTAGCTATTAGAATCAATTTACAGTTCAAAAGCTCGTAGGTGCAGTCCACGAGAGGAACATTCGGTAAAATGCTGTTTTCTTTTTTTTTATCCTTTTTGTGGGACGTATTACGCGGATCGCTTAAACAGAACCCATAAGTACCGCTGACGAGAAACTAAACATCTAAACATAACAACATAACCTGAACGCTCTATAATGGTTGAACTGTACTCACCTCCACCTCTTCCTGTTTCTCAGCATGGACGAGCTCCCCACTGACAGCTGAAGACGCCATAATGCACTCTCACTATGCAAACCAACGCAACTAAACAGCCTAGGCTTCTTCGGCTTCTTCTAGGCTCTTTAAACGCAACGCACCTGCGCTTGCGCGAGTTCGTCTGCGAACAGCACTTCCTTCTGAGTCGTGCAAAACTCACTGACCTACCTGTGGCTCTGCGCCCCCACCCTACCAACCTCGGCCCCGCCCGAAACCAGGGGAGGGGACCCAGGGGAGCATGCTGAAGCTCGCTTCGCCAAGCGTGGGCTTAACTGAATTATGTTGAATGGTACCATGCCATATTTGACGGGCGAGTGGAGTGGCCTTCATTCCGTAGCACGAGCTGTGAATTACCAGAGATCAAATTGGTACTAACGGAGACTTATTTAGTCCTGCAATCCATTTCTGTTCCAGGTATATTTTGCTTGTCTTTTCTTATTACAGTACAACAAGTACAGGTAATAGTAAACGGTACACAGTACTTCAGGTATCTTTCTGGATAGTCCCAGCCTACTCAGAAAAACAAGAGTTATTCATTTTTCTCTTATAAAACAATTTTATTACGAGACTGACAAAGAGCCCAACACATTGACAATCGTCTACAAGTACATCACAGACAGTTATGATGTTGCCTCAGAGCACATGACCATTCTTCATTAATTCTTAAAACATCAAAAACAATTTTAATATCAAATATAGGCTGATCTCAAAGAAGATAAAACCTTTCAAATAACTTTACTTTGTTTATTATTACTTTGGCAACAGTAACCACAGCACTTCCTTAAAACCATACAGAAATTGGACTGTTAAAAACGACACAACATACACAATATTTTGCAAGAGTTTGACATGACACTTTTTCATACTAACTGTGGTCTTATTTTGAACCAGTTATGAATGAATATTTCTAGAAATAATAAAAATGTACACACTATGATAGATTGTAACAGACAAAATTAATGGTAGAAACAAAATTAATTTCTTCATCTACAGAGTGAAAGCATTGATTTCTCTTTATGGTGATAGATAAACTTAACAATGACAATGAATAAATGTTTATAACACAATGATACCAAATGCCACATACAGTGAAATTTAAATTTAATAATTAAAAGAAAAGAAAATTTTAACATTCATTTTATCACAATTAACTACAAACATTGGTGAATGATGTTAGAGATCTCTGTGAACCAAACCTACAAAATAATAACAAGACAAATTTTCTAATTCAATTTTTAAAAATATATATTTGTATATAAAATGCTGAGCAATGACAATACTGACATTGAAACCAGGTATACAATCATATCCAAGGTTCTCTAAATAATTGCCCACTGCATTATTGCAGTGTCTTTTCCACCAGTAGAAATCAAACGTGTATCATCATGCAAGAAAGTCACAGCAGTTACATGGCTACTATGACCACCATAGCTATGACAGAGTGACTGCAACAGAGAAGAAAGAGTAAAGTGAGATTTTGTTAAGCTGTTGAATCTTTTCTTCAGAATTTTAGATAGATATTTAAAACTAACATACCCGCGGTTGTGTGGCTGGATAGTTGTACAGCTTCACTTTTCCAAAGTCATCAGCTGTTGCAAGAAGTTTTTTACTATTGGATCGCTCACAGTAATTTACATCAGTTCCATCAGCACCTTCTGGCCATATGCCAATGGTCTCAAATGTCAAAGTACAACTGTTGCTTGCCCACTCCACATCTCTCATTGAAGCACTTTGTGGAATTTGGCGGCAAAGCCCAGCATTCCCTATTAACAGAACACATACACAAATAATAATATTAAAAATAATACAATACAATACAGAGGGGATATTGTTAGCAAAATTGAGAGTAGTTTCCTTACAGTACAAAACTTCATAATCTCCTGAGTTACTGCGCAACACTTTACTGTCCACTGCCCAATCTATATGAGTTATAAAGCTAGAGTGACCCTAAGAGAAAGGAAAACAAGAAAAATTAAATAGAAATCAAAACAAATACGTACAATTAAGAAATGAGACACATTTTTGAGGGATAAGAACGGAATGTTGGAAAGAGCAAAAACCACATTCACCCACCAGAAAACTAGTAAGAGAACTACTTCTCTTACGCTTTTTTTCCATCTTACGCAGCGTGAAAATCAGAAATAGTTTCAACACCAAGAAAGGGGAAAAACACCAGAAAATTTCTAAGAATAATCTTCTTTAAGAAAAAGTCTGGACTTCTAATTTTACTCACCACGCACCGCCCAACCCTGTTATACTTTCGGTTATCACCTCCACATTGATAAATGTACACATTGTTGTCTCTTGATCCAAGAGCCACAAACTGACCGTCAGGAGAAAACTTTATGACCTGTAGAGGAAAAATAGAGAACAAAATTAGATCTAAAGTCTCCAAATTAAAGGATACTATTATTTTAGCACTAACCTGGATAGGTTCAGCTCCATCTGTGTGTGTTGTGATGACTTCTCGGGTCTGAGCATCAATAGCAAGCCAATGTCCTGTTGTACTACCAATAACTAACATACTGCCATCAGGGGAAAATGCAGCAGATTGTGCAGCTTCCTTTAATTAACATTAAAAGAAGAATCTTTAGTATGGTTATTTTCTTTATTTAACAATAAAAATTTTCTCAAGGCAAAGGTAACTTACTGGCAGGTCTTTGGTCCAAACCAAAGAGTGAGACATAGAGTCCCATAGATTCAATGTGCGGTCATAGCCAGCAGTAACAAATTGAGAAAGACTTGGGTGTACTGCTAATCCCCACAGTTCATCCAGATGTCCAGTGAGAGCAGTGCTAAGACCCATAGATAAGGATCCAACCAAAATACTGTTTCTTGTAGTGCCCACCAAAAGCTGCATTCCCCGTCCCTCAGATAGAACTCGAATTCCTCCAGCATGCTCTGGAATCTACAAAAAGAACATAAATATTAGAGGTAAACCAATAGTTTTCAGATAGGAATAAATATTTTCAATAACACTGCTCTATACCTGGGTTTCAAGGCCTGTTGCATTTAATTGTGAGTCCAACTGAACAATCCTTCTGTCTTTACCACCACCTGATACAATACTACCCTCCTTCAAAGCACACACTGAGAAAACAGGGCCATCATGCACACCTCGGACAAGCTTGGCCACTGTATTTGTTCCTGTATACAAAATGATGATGATAAAGGTTAAAGCTACAGCTTACAGAGTTTTCAAAACAGAAATACATAAAACTTTCATATTACCTCGACCCCAAATTATGAGACTTCCATTAGAGTCACCAGTTATTATATCACCCAAATGATTGAATGCAACACATGTGACATACTTTGGCTTATCTCTATTTTCGAATACACCCATTCGCTTGTAGAGCGTACCACCAGCATCCAGCGTCCAGAAGCTAATATGTGACTTTCCACAAGTCACAATACAATTTCTGTCTAATGGATGGAATTCTGCAGCGATTACTGTATCAACAGAACACTGAAAAACCAAAGGTATTCACAGTTTAAATAACAAGCTACATCAAATTTACACAAAACATTATCAAGAATTTTACCTTAGTCTCTGTGATTCTCTGCCCCCTATCTCCTTTCTGCCAGTCCCAAACTGAAATATTGTGATCTGTTGCCTCATCTACTGCACACAACAGCTGACCTCCATCCTGTTTTGAAAAATAAGTATTTTAAATCAAAAGAGTAACATATTCCATTGGCATACCAGGTGGCATGAAGATTGACACTTACAGCTTTAGAAAATGACACACAACATATGGATCGTTCAAAGTCTCCTGCTCCAAGGATGACCACTGTATTTAATGTAACAGAATCCCAGATGCGAATGTGAGGCTGTACAAAACGAAAATAGAGAAACATTTAGGGTTAAAAAAATAGTTAAGAAAAAAGAAAAGAAAAAAAGAAAAAAACAATGGCCATTACAACACAGGGAAAAATAGAAGCAAAAATCCTCTTTAAAAAGATACAGCCGAACAAACAACCATGACAACAAAATATTTTATGCATGCAAAAATAAACAAGAAACTTTTTAAAGTTTCATGCATCAAACAAAACCAAGTTTAAATAATTTCTGCTAAATACTAAACAGATACAGTATATGTAATACTTTGATGGCAGGTTCATAGAACAAGCTACAAAGCAATTCCTTTCAAACTAATTTCTTTGTTTTTATAAATTCTAGTAATTACCGATAATGTCCTTGTCTAAATTTGCATGAAAAAGAGCAAGAGAAAAATATAGTAGGGAAAAATAGTATCACTCTTAAAAAATATTTATACATTATTTAAAAAAAAAAAAAAAACAACAACAACAACAACTGAAAAACAGGAATAGTTTATGCAGTTAAAATCATTGAAAGCATCAAAGATATTTTTGTCTTGCCTTACCCGTGAATCTCTCCTGTCGTGACCAGCGCATTGCCCAGTAGCCACCAATAATTTGTTTGGATGAACAGCAATACTGCAATGGTTCAATTTAATTAGCTGACAACATCCTATTAAAATTATTAACTTTCCACAACAAATAACGGAAACTGCTACTCACCACTTAATGTCATCTGTGTGACCAAGGTAGTGCCTTTGACTTTGTTCTTCAACATTGTAGAGAACTACCACAGCAGCCACAAAATAGACCATCTCCCCAGTAGGCAAAAGGTATAGATTGGATCGGCAGTCCCTTCCTCTATATCCATAGACCCAGTCTAGCTTCAACTTTGACTGAGGCGGAGTGGTAACTTTGGTGATATCGTAAGTATCCGCAATGGAGGAAGGGGCATACAAAACGATAGGCCTGCCTCTGAGGAACATACGCAGGGACCTCTCTTCTTCATTATAAGTTGCGTCCCGAGTGCTAAAAATAAGGAAAGAAATTCACTTATAGCAGTATGCACATGATTAAGACATAGACATGTTTGTAATTGAATTTCTGCCAAACAAACATCTGCTGATGCTAGGATAAGGAGAAAAGATATTGAGTTGGGCCGAGACAAAGTTGCACGGAAAATCTATTTCCTTACTGCATTCTCGACGAATTTAAAATGAACGACGACTGCGCCACGAAACCTGCGATTCGCAGTAGTCACCACTGCTATTCCAACGCCAGTCCAGCGCGGAGGGAGACTTTAGAATAACTGAGCTGCATGAGCAATCGGCGTAGCGGATGGAGCCGAGCCGAGTCGAGCCGAGTCGAGCAGGGCAGGGCCATGCCGGGCCCGGCGGGGCGGGGCCGAGCCGGGCCGACCCGACCGAAGCGGGCGGCAAGGGAAGGGAAGGGAACTCCATCTAGCCAGCGATCTCTCAATAAGACTGGCAGGAACTTTATACTCTTGTGACTACTCTGTCGCAATGTTTTCCCCTCTAGTTGACCACACTTTAGCCCTCAGCTCAAACTAAGGTCAGCAGCGCAGACAGCCTGGTTACCCGCTGCACATGAGGCTCTGCATGCAGCAATCCCCAGGTTGAACAAAGATGTCAAAAACACGTCAATGACTCCCTTTTGATCTCAAAATGACACCATTCCGTCCCACAAATGGCACTGTTTCGTGACAAAAAGTTTTAAAGTGACGTCACTATGACATTGTCTGGACTTTCGAGTTCTGCCTGGGATGATCGAAACTGCTGGACTCGGCTGATCCTCGACCTCCCCGTCAGGCGCCTGGCCTGCAGTAACGGAAGACGTGCTTGGGTGCTCCCGGCGCGGCGGACCGGGCAGCGGGCAACCGGTCCGCGCCGCGCACGATAACGAGGCCGTGAAGTAGGAGGCAACGAACGGCGAGAGCGCGGTGGCTACGCTGTAAGGCCCCGTGTGCAAACCCGGCCTGACGCGCCACGGGTCTTTGTATATCAGATGCGGGGGAGGAAATGGTCAATTTCGCGTAAAAGCTAGTTGTGCCCCTAGTTTGGATGAAATTTTAACGAATTTACTTTCTATTGAAATCTTTTTGATTGCAGACCAAATAACGGCGAGGATTTAAGTCAGGAAATACGAGTAGTTTGAGCCGGTGCCTTTCGGGCATAAAGTAAGGAGATTCATCGCACATATGGGACACGGGGCGTGCCGTGCCGTGCTGTGCCGCACCTCCCCCTGATTTCATCTTACTCTGTATCTCGTTGGGAAAGCAAGAGCTCCGAGTCCCGCACAGCGCGGCGGAGTGGGGCGGGGCGGGCGGGGTGAGGCAGGATGCGACACTGCATGCATACTAATTATATATCTCCGATCGCATTCAGAACAAGCGCCGATATGCTTATAAGGAACCAGTCAATCGCCATGCTCAACAAGAAATTACATGCACCCCCGAGATGTGAAAACAAGGTGGCTTTGACACCATAAGACCAATCTATCACATGCACATTGTGGAACCGCCCCCCCCCCCCCCCCCCCAACTCCAACATATAAGATAATGGATCATGAAAACTATATGGCTGCTCTAGAAGTAATATTATTTATAATTATTAGCCTCTATTTTGAGTTCGCAGGATAAACACACAGAACAGCTTCAAGCTGAAACCTACCCGTGCTTCAACATGTTGTGTGGCGACTGCACCCGCAAGTTGAGGTTTAACAAAGATTTCGTTGCAAGTCTACAAACAGAACAAACAGGCGTGGCAATGATACTTAGCGTGCATGACACATAAAATAAATTCAAACATGCAACTGGCTACTTTACAACAGCCATGTCTCATCTTGGTAAACTACTGGGAGAAAAAAATGTATGCAAGCTTTCATGATTTTGAACAAACATCCAATTTTTAGGCAAAACTAGAATTTCCACAAGAGTGAGAAGGCAGGCAAATGACCCGAGTAGGTAGAGCACGGTGCGTTGCGGGCACACGCACAGCTAGTACGTAGGTTGGGCTGCCTATTCGCCAGGCGCTCAGTCGCACGCGGCTCATGCACCACACACAAGATGAGATACAGCTATATTAGCGTGCAAAATATATTCAAAATATGGAAGTACGTAAGTAAAACAACCATTAAATGAATCATAAACACATTAAAAAAAAATAAAAATTTCAAAATTTAAGAGAAAAATAATAAACAATAAGAGTAAAAAGAAACATAAGCATGTTACAATTAAATCATTAAAAATAAATGCTGTGTTGCAGTTACTTGCAAAAGTGTTTCAAAATATTTTTTTAAACCATTTACTAAAAGGGCATAAAAAAGCAAAACTGCATTTTTGTTTTAAATTGCGCATTCAGTGACACCTGAATAAAAGCATAGAAAAATAATTAAGGATAGATCATTGAAGTGAAAAAGTATTCTTACCTTGATGACATTGGGCTGCCATTGTGGGGTGCATTGTTAAAGTCACCCGTGGAACTCCATCGCTTTGCAAAGTGGAGATTTGAATTGGTTGAACGAGTTGGTGTGGGTGGTTGAGACTGTCTTGGTGCTGGGGAAACCCTTGGTGGTGGAGTGTGAGTTGGTGATGGTGAGGTAGGTACAGGTGATACACTATTGCTGCTTGGGGAATCCGAGTGCAGAGATCCTGTTGACTGGTAATGGACTCCACGTCTGAAAGTATAAATTCATTGTGTCAAAATGCATATATGTAATGAGATTGTAATAAGTCTTATTAACTAAAAGAAATAAAAAACCACAGCTACATTTTCTTATTTAAACTTTTTACAAAACAAATATACAAAACATGTAAGATTCTGAAATCAACAGCTTGTTTTACTGACCTTTGTGGCAATGCCGTAGGAACATGGCTGGAATTGCGAATAGAATTTTCCTTTATAGAATTATTACTTTCCACACTTGATTGGTGATAAATAGGTTGCCTAAGGCGTGATCCACCGAGGGGGCCATCTTTTAATTGTGAGATGTGGTTATTGAGAGCACCTGAAAAGAAGTTCCCATAAGGAAAATTAATGCAAAAGTTCAATTACAAATTGTACTAAAGATTGTTTCAGGGAAACATAATATACCTCTAAAGCCTCCATTTCTAACAGGAGTAACAGTTCCAGTAGAAGAAGGGGAAACACCACCCCTTGAATTAACTGCATTTTCCAATAGAGTCAATCTACGCAACACATCGGCTAGTGTTGATCGCAGACAGACTATTTCATCTCCTTGGTCTAGTGCCTTCTTCTCTAGGTCAGACACTCGCTCCCGCAGAGATTCATTCTCTGTTTCAATCATGTCATCTGAAATAAATCAAACCAAAACAAAAGTGTGAGGAAAAGCTGCAGGATAAAATTTTCAAGGACAATACTTTTAGCATTGGAAACTGGAATACATTAAGTCTTTATAGCCTCTAGAGAGTTATTTTAAATAAATATTGAATAAAGCTTCACATTTCAGTAAAGAAACCAATACAGTTATGACTGTAAATAAATTGGTATGAAGAAGTTTCTTGAATACAGTCTGAATAAGATAAGGTTATGTTGGGTACTCTAGAAGTACCTCAATCATGAAAAATAAACTGTTTTCAGGATAGATTAAGTCAAAAAATGTAACTGTTCAATGAAAAGACCTTACGATGTGCTAGTACAATGTCTGCCATCAATGCCAAAAAGTCGAACCGGGACAAACGAGGTACATTTGCTGTACGAACTTCTGGCCAGGACAACAGGTGCCCCACATGTAAACAAGCAGACGTACTATCGATATCGAACGGACATCGAGCGCATCGAGCCCGCGAGACTCGTGGGCAGTCGCACTGCACAACGTCGCGGGTGGCGGCGGGGAAGACAAGGGGCGGGGCGGGATCGGCGGGATTAGAGGATGATTACAGGGAGAAACGGGAGATAACACCACCAACGATACGACAACGGAAAACAAACAAATTAGAGTACTCTGCAGGATGAGATGAACGCTAGGTTGTAGGTTGTCCGCTTACACGAGGCGGGGAGAGAGGTTTCAAGGCATGGGGAGCGAAAAGTTTGTCCCAATCCCATCCGATCCCGTCCCGCCCCACCTGTCGCCCCCTCCTGCCCGCGCCGCGCCCGGCACGGCCCGGTTCGCGCCAAGACCGGCGGCAGGGGGTCAACGGCCTGGGCGGGGGGCGGGGCCTGCCCCAATAATTTGAAGACATGCAACGCGGCGCATGGCGGCCGGGGCCGGGGCCGGGGCCGGGGCCGGGGCCGGGGCCGGGGCCGGGGCCGGGGCCGAGGGGCTCGAGTACTTCCGGATCGGGATCGATTGTTTTGAGGAAGGGAAGTTAGGTCAACAAGTACGTGACATGCAACGGTCGGAAGCGAGGTCTGTGGAGCAAACGGCGCTACCGTACCTGAGAAAAATAAGGAGGAGATTTCATTCAATGGCAACATGTGAGGAGGGCGCGCTTTTTCTTCACGATGACAAGGATAATCTACACTCTGAACGGGGCGTTTCAGGAAACACGTACAGTATTGCGGGTCTGCCTACCCAGGGGGCTACGGCGCCAAGCGATGAAAAGCGGAGCGAGAAGACTGATTCCGTGGAGCTTCCACGGCGCTTTCCACCTCTCTCCTATAAGGAGGGTGTCCCGTGAGTGCAGCAAAGACGGTCAGCAAAACGCTCTTGATTGGGAAGCACACAGCAAGGCACCGGGCCGTACCTGACGTGACCAGGGCTAAACGCCCAAAAGAATAAAAGGATACACCTCTGCTGGGGCGGGGCGCTGCGGCGCGGGGCGCCTTTCTATCGACTCACATGATGTATGCATGCGACGGGACGGCTCTGGCCCGGCCGGCACGGCATAGGCAGCTCGACCCCCTTATGCACCAGCCGGGCCCGGAGCGGGCCTCACCGGCAGCACCAGCATGCAGCTCATATCCATCAACATCATTTCTTTTCCCCGGGTGGCGCAGCCAAGAGGTCATCACGCGGGGGTGCGCTGTGCGCTGCGCCACGCCCGCCGGGACACCATGGAGGAGGAGAGGAGGAGGAGGAGGAGGAGGAGGAGGAGGAGGAGGAGGAGGGGGAGGAGGAGGAGGAGGAGGAGGGGGGGAGGAGGACGTGGGGGAGGAGTATAGTATGAGGAGGAGGACGTGGAGGAGGAGGAGGATGCGCCCGTCAGCTTGTCAATCTGGGCAGGCCTGTCAGTCGGCGTATAGGATTGGACTGGTGGGAGAAGCGTTAGGCGGGCGCGACGGGGTCGGAGGGAAAATGAGTAAAACAGCAGGAGAGCCATAGAGGCAAGGCCTCTGGCAAACAGAAGAGCGGCGGGCCGGGGCGGGCGGGACGGCATGGCAGCCCGGTAAGGCACAAACCTCGAGCATGGTGCGGTGCAGCGAGTGCGGGGCGGGGCGGGGCGGGGCGGCCCAGTGACACGGTAACAGAGCTGCGGCGCGCACGCCGCACCGCGCACTGCACTGCACTGCACGCCCATAGCGGGGAGCGACCGGCGGCGGCTGCCGCTCTAATGAGCAGGAATTATGCGACAAGTGCGGATACAATAAGGACCCGCCCCTCACGGCTCGCCCCGCCCCGCCCCGCCCTGCATGAGGCGCCCACATACCCTTTCACGGAGCAGGCAGGGCCATAGGGGAGTGGGCCAGGCGCGTTATAAGGTCTTGTAGGGGGGGTGGGGGGAGGGGGCGGTGCCCCTTAAGTTGCCTAAATATAGGGGTTTTATAGCTCAAGTTGCCTACCTTTCAGGCGGTTTACTAGAAGGCCGATAGGAAAGGGGGGGGGGGGCATCGCCCCCGCCCCCCCCCCCTTATAACGCGCCTGGAGGGGGCAGGGGTGAGGAGCAAAGGAGCAATCGCCCCTACCTGGCCTCTAGTGAGCCGCCTGAAAGACAGGCAATCTCCCCAACAGATCCACACGTAGGCAACCCACGATGCATCGCGGGCGCGAGCGCCGAGCGGCACTTACTCCACGCGTCCACGACGATGTTGATGCAGTCCCTGGGCGAGGCCATGGCGGACGGCACGGCCGCGGCGGCCGGCACGGCTGCTCCCGGCGACGACGTCATGTTCCCGTTAGGCGTTGGGGGGCCGCGGGCCAGAGCCCGGCAGCGGCTCCCGCCCGACTTTATGAATAAGACGCGGCTCGGCTGCTCGGCGGCGCGAACCACACCGCGGCCATTTGCTTATTCAAATAGGAGCCGTGGCGGTGCGGCGGTGCGCCGCGGGGTGAGCCGCTACCACCACAGCCTCATTTCCGCCGGGCCCCTCGAGGGGCTGGCTGGCAGATAGTAGCAGCAGCGGCAGTTCTCTTCAAGTGGCCGGTTGGGGCAGAGAGAGAGACGAGGAGGCAGAAGATGCCGGCCGGCTGCCGGCGTCCTTGCGCCGATAGAACAGCCCGCCGAAAATTATTGTGAGGAGTCAGCAGAGTGGACGAGGCGCGGCGTGGCGTGGCGTGGCGCGGCGCGGAGCAGCCGTCAATGAGTATTGTGCGGAGCGTGGCAGCGGTACGGCGCGTACACGCCGTGTGGGCCGGGCCGGGCCGCACCGGAGTCCGTTAATGATAAATGGCGCCACACACACACACACACACACATTCACAGACACACACGTAAGAGTCGTGGTGTGGCGTGGCGTGGCGCGGCGGCGCGCACAATGAGTCCGCCCACACTTTCACTGGCCGTACGGGGTCCGCGGCGAGGCGCGGTGCGGCGCCTTGATCTGGTGACGTCAGTGCGATCAGCTGATCGGAGGTGAGCGGGCTGTGGCCGGGCCGTGCCGGGGCGCGCAGGCCGGGGGGCCGGACCGGGCCGGGACGTCACTCGTGGTGGCCGGCCGCGTCGGGGTGCGCGAGGGCCACGGCCTCCTCGAGGCGGCGGGGCGCGATCCTGGCGTAGCGCGGCGCGCAGCCCGGCGGCGCCCTGCTGCTGCCGCGACCCGTGCCCCGCGCGGCCCCGGCCGCCGGGGAGCAGGAGAAGTAGGGCCCGGTCCTGGACGGGTGCGCCTGCAGCAGGCCGGCGTCGCGCCACTGACTCACGACGGGCACGTGCGCGGCGACCGTCATTGGCGCGGGTGACGGCCTACACGGAGGCGGGCAGAGACGGGACCAGGCGGGACGCACCAGGGCTAAAGTGAGGTTAGGCCGGCCGCGGAGCACGGCGCGGGTGACGGCCTACACGGTGGCGGCCGACGACGCGGGCGCTCGTGGCGGACCGCACCACCACCTCTGCTCCGGTGGGCCGGTGCCCAGGGCGCGCGGCGGGGCAGGGCAGGGCAGACGACGGCAATCTACGAGGAGTACACGATGATGTGCGTCACGGGGAGGTGAGGCCGCGCTGCGCTCGCGCTGGCGGGGCTCGAGGAGCTAGGCGGCTGCCGGCGGAGTCCGCTCCGCGCTCGCCTCGCACGAGCAGAGCACGCGGCTGTACTGCACTGCGGGGAGGGGAGGGGATGCGCACTGCCTGGCCCGGGCCGCGTAAGTGAACTGCACCCGAGTGCACCGCTGATCGGGTCGGGGCGCTGCGCCAGTCGCCTCGGCACCGCAGGGACAGGCAGGCAGGCCAGCCAGGCGCCAGCAGGGCCGCCACCGGCCAGAGCTGCCAACCCTCACAACACACGCGGCTGGGGGCGGGGCGGGGCGGGGCGGGGCGGCAGGAGAGGGGTGCGGGTCGATACGATGAGCGGCGGGAGATGGGGCGGGGCGGGGTGGGGTGGGGTGGGGTGGGTGCGCAGTGCGCCCTCACGGCAACTTCGATACGCGCGCGCGCGCGCGCCGAGCCGGCCGGCCGCCCCCGCCCCGCCCCCAGGGCGCCAGCTGCGGGGCGGGTTAGCGCTGGCCAGGTGTGAGATGGATCCGTCCCCACGCTGATAACAGCTGCGCCCGGGGGATGGGATGGCCACGCCCAGCAGGGTGATTCCGAACAGCGTTTAGTCCTAGTGTCCTCTCTCTTCCTCCTACTGGCCGTGCCCCGTGAGTGCGATAAGGACAGACGAACCCACTGTGCGGAACCACCCCACTGGCCCCCCTCTGGCCTAGCTCCGTTCATGGTCACCTCGGCACCGCGCCACGGCCGTGGAGATAACCACACACTGTGCCTTAAGCGTACACAGAAAACTGAACAGTTGTACCAACCATTATAGGAGTTAGCTCCAAACTGCCGTTAAATCGTGGTTGAGGTACCAATGTCAGTTGTCACAACCGGTGTGGCCAGAAAAGAAGGCAATAATAAGTCGCCCAAACACAGTGGAGTAAAGTGGGCTGCGTCTGCACCCGCCTACTAGCAGGCAACAAACCCGCACTTGTGCTGAGGTGTTGCCTAGTATGCAGGCGCAGTTGCAGCCTGCATTACTCGACTGTGTTAGGGCGACTTGTTGCCTACTTTTCTGGCAACATCGTTCACAACCATAAGATCTGTGTCACATCCATTTTTTTATGGTTATCGCTTAGCTCACGATGGCTGCTATAACTTTTCTATTGTCAAGGTGCAGCGTTGCAACAAAAGTAGGCTGGATAATGTGGAGTAAAGCAGGTTGCATTCGCGCCTGGTAACTGAGCAACACCCTATAGCGCAGGTGAGTGTGTAGTGTTGCCTAGAATGTAGGGTAGGCAAGGTACAGGGCACGGATGCAGCCCGCTTCATTTCATTTTATCGTACCTGCATTGGCGCTGTCACTATGCTAGTGGAAATGTCAAATATTCCAACACCAGGCCCTCGCCTCGCCCTCCGCGTGTGGCCGACGAGCGCGCTTAGTAAGCACCGCTCCCTCCGCCGCTCGGCCGCTCCCGCCCATCCACAAGAGGCCACCGCCCCCGCCAATATTTCGTCGATGGGCTGAAAATAACGCCTGGTGGGTCGCCGAGCCGAGCAGAGGAGATGCGGGGACCAGGACTGGGACCACATGGGAAAGGAAGGGGACCCACATCACAGCGCAGTGGCAGGACGCGGCAGGGCACTGCAGGACCCAACAGGAGGCTGCAGGACCCAACAGGAGGCTGTAGGACCCAACAGGAGGCTGCAGGACCCAACAGGAGGCTGCAGGACTGCACTTTCGCTCTACTTTTCTCACAGTGTGAAGTGACAGGAAACTGAGGATGGAGCCGCGAGGCAGGAAGAAATACAGTTATGAGAGACAACCGAGGGCGAAGCAAATCCCTAAAATCATTTGCACCACACAGACACAGAGTGACAAGGCTTGCTGTCGCGTCGCAGCCAACCTCGTTGCTAGTGTAGCGCCTACAATTTGTCTTTGCTAGGCAAAAAACGCAGGTGCTGTGAGGGAGAGTATCTTAACTGTTACAGCTGATAATTAGCTAAGGCTGCTAGTGTTATTAGCTAAGGCTATACCAGCTAATGCATTAGCTATTTTAGCTTTTTTTTTTTCGTGTAGGTTTATGACATATGGGAGACGTCTATTTTCCCTTCGGGGAACATGGGCGGGCAGCAGGTCACTCATTCAAACGGTTTCGGGGTGCGGCGCGCAGGTGCGGTAGGGTCGGAGACACCGGCCGGGCCACCTGAGCCATTCCAGGGCCATCTGCTCCCCGCCCCGCCCCGCCCCGCCCCGCCCCGCCCCGCCCCGCCCCGCCCGCTCGGCTCCGCTCCGCTCCGCTGCCCGCGGGTGCGGGCGGGCCGGCGCGTCCCGCTGCTGGAGCCCCTGGCCCGGCCATGGGCCTGCCGTCATGACATCACTGCCACTGTGACATCATGGCCGACCCGCTCGTATTACTGCCAGAAATGTAGGCTAGGCAACAAGTAGCCCCAACGCAGTGGGGTAAGGAAGGTGGGCTGCATTTGCGCCTGCCAACTAGGCAAAATGCACCGACCTGTGCTAAGGTGTGTTGCCTAGTAGGCATGAGCGCATGAACCTGCGATAACTCACCGTGTTGGGCTACTTATTGTCTACTTTTATAGCAACACTGTCCGCCCGCGCCACGAAGCAAAATCTCACGGCCCGGACGTCAAAAAGACGTGAGGGCCGAAGTGCATCGCAATCGCAAACAAGATTATTTGCAGTCTGCAACGCTTTCAAATTATTTACAATTTGCAAGGTGTTTGCACTCAGAGATATTTTTTGGCTTTAGGAACCTTATTGTGGCTATAAACAGGGAGCACCATAAAATATAGTTCACAGGTGACATTGAAATAGTCGTGCCAATTATATTTATGTTTGCCTCCACTACGTGGTTTCCGCCTCTACCATATTTTATAGTGCTCCCAGGGCTGAACATTTTTGTATGGTTACCACAGCCAAAAATTTCTATGGGAGTGCGAAAAACTTAATTCGTAAGGATTAAAGCCTAACAGTGCGCGCATAGGGAAGGGCGGTCGCGGTCGGTCGGGGCCACTTTGACAAGAGTGTTGTTTGCTGAGCCATTAGCGTCGCGCTGTGTCGGGTGTGAGCGAGCAGCGGTTGGACGGACGGAAACTAAGTATAGATACGCGGGGCGACAGCGGAAAAAAATTAACAGGATGAAAAAAGTGTCACCGATCCTGCCAGGATTCGAACCTGGAATCTTCTGATCCGTAGTCAGACGCGTTATCCGTTGCGCCACAGGACCGTCGGTGTTCGAGGTCGGTCAGCGAGGCGTTTCGTGGAGCCGTGTGAGGAGGGGATGGGGGAACAGCTGATTCGGCGAGCGAGCCCCCCCACCCCCACCCCCTCCCTCCCCGGTCTCAGCCCCCTCCCTACCCTCCGCCGTGCCGCTCGGCTCGTGGGCAGACAGACGGGCAGACAGGCCGGCCGGGTGGGCAGACAGACGGGCAGACTAGTTGCTGCTCGCTGACCATTATTACCGCTTCGCTTATCGCCTCGACGGGTAAGCGTCTCTTGTTTCTATTCCTGGTTATTGGAAGGGAAATTGAAGTGGAAAATAAAGGTAAATGCAGGGGAATAGAAGGAGCGCTTTCACGTCTACCCCACTACTCATTCAGATTCATCCGGATTTATCTAGAGTGTTACATTTCTCTTCGCTGTCCTGTCGTCTGCAGGCAATTAACGCAGCTGCCTCTCTAAATTAATGCCACAGTCGGAGGATTTTTATTATTTCAGATATTCCCCATAGAATTGTAGTGCGCACCTCAGAAGGACCGTAGGACTGACAATTTACACTCAAAAAAATAATTCGCGTCGGAGCAAAGAAAATTAGCAGGTGTACTAAGTTTTTAGCTGCACAGGCGCAGCTAATTTTAATTTTTAAGCTATGGTGCTTATTTTCTAGCTACCCTGCTATTTATTTTTCTGCTGTCTTAAGTTTTTGGCCGTGGTGCTAATTTTTCACGTCTAATTTCAGCTGAGCGATTTTTTTGGCGAGTAATTAAATATTGCAGCCCTCTAGTTTATATTATAATTTTTGTGTTCAAATTTGACAGGGTTGTACAGTACAACAGAGCCTTTGTGATAGCCATCTGCAGCTCGGGTCAGGCGATGCCACAGACGTTGCTGCTCCGTGATTCAGCAGTGATTCTTGCCATTCACGACGCCGTGGTCATTTTCCGTCGTGATTTTCGCAACAACCCTTCCTCACGACTCCAGCCGCGCGGCAAACCTGGCCCGACATTGTTCTGCGCAAACATGAAGCGACACCGGGGAAGATTGGCGAGGAGTGGGCGGGGGCTGAGATACAGTGTCGGCGACTCCTACACGGGATGCGAGTTGCGTATATGTGGAGTGAGGCCAGAAAAGTAGGCAATAAGCATCCCTAACACAGTGGAGTAAAGCGGGTTGCATCTGCTGCGCCTGCCTACTAGGAAGGCCACGCACCTTTGCCAACGTGTTGCCTAGTAGGCAGGGGCAGATGCAGTTGTCTTTACTCCCTGTGTGTGGGTTACATTTCTGGCAACACTGCGAACGTAAAAGTAATTTTGGAGCGCTGCGGGTTTGCCTCTGCTCGACTTGGCAGGCGCGCGAAAAACACGAAAAAAAAGTCCGGGGCGTAATAAGGGCAGGGAAGAGGCCCCCGGTGGGGAGACAAGCATCAACAAGTGTTTGACACTGTGCTGAACAATTGTAAGTGTGTGTCAGTTGAACACTTTTGATAACGCTATTTGGAGGTGGCAGTTTGGTTTCCAGAATGACATTTTTTTTCCTAAATCTCAATTCGGTTGTGTCAACCAACTGGTTCCCTAAGTGCGCGATGTGGTCGAAAGCGAAAGCGTCAGCAAGACGCAATGCCCTGAAAAAAACGTTAACGCTAACGCTAACGTGAAAGCAGATGACTTTTACTTTGTACGTTTTGCCTCAAACGTTGAACTTCCTACTTCAAACTCAGAACTTTAACCTTTTTCGCGTTAACTTTTATCGCTTTTACTGCCTTAAGCTTTTACTTTTAGCGTTTCAACTAGTAACGCAAGCAGCTTAACTTTGAGCTGTGTAACTTTTCTCACGAACTCAGAACTTTTCAACTTTCAACGTTTCAGCTTTTAACTTTTCAACTTTCAACTTTTTGAACTTTAAACTTTTCAACTTTTAACGTTTTAACTTTTAACGTTTTAACTTTCAACGTTTACTGCTTAAATACTGGAATTCATTACGATATAGCGCAGCGTGACGCGGCGCGGCGTCGCGGTGTGGCGCGGGAGAGGGGGGGGGGGCTACAGCGGACGACTAGTGTTTGGGGTTATGGGTCGTAAAACGGCAATCAATGCATAGGGCTGTGCATAGGGCGGCTGCGGGCGGCAGCTGAGTAGCGTCCATGCTTGAAGCACTATGAGCTGCTGGCAGCCTGAACAGCACTACTGTGGCGAGCGGGCAGGCGGGCAGGCACGCAGGCACGCTGAGGCCCACTGTCGCCGCGCTCCTATATATATCTTTAGGCAACTGCTTTTTCAACTTTAACTTTCCTACGCTTAACGCTGGACAACTTTTACTTTGACAACTTTAACTGACGACGTTTCAACTTTAACTTTTAACTTTACTTCAGTACAAGCTGCTGATACTAACGTATCATCTGCTAAAAATGTTTGTTTGCAGTCATAAAAATTTTGATACCTGCAAGATATCAAACTACTGTTCTATCCGTCAGAATCATAGTGGGCATTGATTTTTTCCGGGAACTAAAATCTCGATGACCCTGATGATTTCGACGGATCGAACAAAATTTGATGGCTGCAGCCAAATAATTTTCTCAGTGTGCTGTTGACGTTGCTCAGGCCATGTTGACTTGTCCGGTGCTCCACCCCGGGGCCGGCTTGGTCGCCGTTGAGGCTACTGGTGGGCGGCGTGGGGCTTCGGCGGTGCAGTGCTAATTCCATGTACCGGGGGACTGGGAGAGGAGGGGACCTTCAATCTCCAGTGTCCTCCATGAAGAATGTGCACTGGAGACCCTCAAGGACCTCGAGCCGGGATCAATTTAAAATGCGTTTATCTATAATAGAAAATGCTTGTAATACGTTTCTTATTATTTGGTCGGCCGCCAGGTGGCTGCCGCGCCGCGTCATCCCGACCTACATCTCGTCCATCACGTCGTCCCCTCCCGTCTGGGGCTGTGCGGTCATGCAGACTTCCGCTTCCCTCCCTGCCGCCCCGCCTCGCCCCGCCCCGCCCCGCTCAAGAGATCCTGTCAACCGAAAAGAGTCGCTTACACCATCGCCGTCACCTGACGGCAACCTGACGGCAACCTGCGGCGGCAGCGCGGCGCAGCCCCAGAGCTCCGCTAGGCAAACCTTCTCGAGTATTAAAATCCAGCATAGCTGAGTATGAGCAAAACCCCGACTCCGCCAACAAGCAGGAGAAATAGAAAGAGACTGCAAAAACATTGGAAATCCATTACAGTGTGCTTAGTATGCTGTTCAATCAGCATGATTAGAAGCATTGCTTACGGCCGATTTTTTGAGGAAAATGGGAAAACTTGAGGAACTCCCATAATTTGAGGGAACCTCCTCGGATTTTGAGGATAGCCCCTCAAAACTTGAGGGAAATTCCCACGTTTTTTGAGACTTTCTCAAAATCGGAGAAGGTTCCCTCAAATTATGGAAGTTCCTCAAAGTTTTTCCATTTTCCTCAATATCAGACATTGTTTTTACCGTGTACAAAGCACACAATTTGTTTTCTAGTGTTAAGTTCTGCACTTTTCAAAGCGGCAAACTTTTGTTTGCAAACTTCTAAGATAAGCAGAGTAGACCCATAGAGCTAAAATGAAAGAGACAGGAATGCAAAACTACTATGATTAGTTGCGAGGCGGGGCGTTGAGGTCTCCCCCCTCGGGGGACGCCGCATGTGCGCACGCGAGACAACCAAGCTAAGCCATAACCGGCATGAAAATGATTTTCGGTGCTCCTATTAAAGCCTCGCGAAAACGGCCAACGCCTTTTGGATACACTGGAAAAATTAGTGTTCAAAGAAACCTTTGATAAACTTAGGTATTTTATTGGTTGATTACCGTCGTCGTCATGAAGTGATCAGCTGGTCAGCCGCATGGACCGACGGGAGCGACCCCACAGGACACGTACCTGAAACAAGCCATCAAACAGAAAGTTAACTCGTGTTCGTGTTTGGATCACGTTGCTGAACTTTTTCCAGCAGTGCCGACACGACGAGCCACTGACAGCACAAGCAGTTTTGCTCGGCCATTTTACGCCCAGCGGACTCGCCCCGCCCCGCCCCGCCCCGCCCCGCCCCGCCCCGCCCCGTCCGGCGACCGTCAGACACTAATCGAAGCGAATTAGAGGCGCCGAGCTGGCACCGCGGCCCCGCGGCGCCAAGGTGACAAGGGTGTGGCGCCACCACCGCGCCAGGGTGGCGTCCTAGAGCACCAATAGAGAGTGGCACACGCTGGACATCCACTCTCTTCCAGGTGAGCGAATTAGTTAGGTGTGCGACAGATTATTCAGACACTCGTAGAGGTGACCCTGATGCCCAGTCGTTCAAAGACTATGCACTCACTGAAAATGAACGAATCCTGATTCTCGCTCCTATACGGGCGAGAATTTGAGGGTAATTTTACTACTCTCTGGAGAGTAAGAATTTTTTTCCTCATTCTATTTGAGAAAGAATTTTGTGATCTCGTCTGAATAAAGTGAGAATGCTTGCTTGAATAAAGTGAGGCTAAGAAATCCTTACTGATATAGAGCGAGGCTAAAAATATCTCGCTTAAATTGAGTGAGGTTTAAAATTCTCAAGCAAGGAAAAGTGTCCTTTCCCTTTTCGGGCGAGAATCTGGATTCGACGATTTACAGAGCGAATAAAAGCTTACGGTGATTTCACTGCAAGCTACGGTGAAGCCTGCAGCACTGTAGCTTACGATGAATTTCCCCGTCACTGTAGCCTAAGCTACGGTGATGTACCCTGATTCACCGCAGCTCACGGTGAAAATTCACCGTAAGCTACAGTGCTGCAGGGTTCACCGTAGCTTACACTGAAATTCACCGTACGGATTTAAATGTCCCACGCTTCCCTGCGTGGAATAACTTAGGTGTTCCACGCTTCTATGCGTGGAACTTCCGTGCTCCACACTTCCCACATAGAACATTTTGTTCCACACTCTAAATGACTACGGACATTTTTGTAACTAGCTCTGAACATTTCTGTACGTCACTAACCCAGATACAATTTTGATTTCTTAATTGTCTACCGTTGGTTACGATTTATCTAAACACTGTGAAAAATATGTCTGTAAAATTACGACTTTTTTCGTAATTTGTGATTTACAAATGGTGTTGTAAATTTACAATCGAAATCGTAAGTTTACGAACGCTTATTTGTGCTCGTTTAAGAATTACAAGTCGATACCAAGTGTCCTTAAAATTTTTTAATTTTACAATTTGATATCGTAACTTTACGACATTTGTCATGGAAAATTTTTCCGTAACTCTTACGAATATTTCTCACAGTGAAGTTGTAACTGTACTGACACATAATATTGTATCTTATTTAGGCCCATGTTCCATTCTTGGATTCGCAGTGCATGGTGCGGGCAAAAGTCAAGCTGGTGCTCCAGCCGGAGGCAGCGGGCGGGCGGGGCGGGGGTGGGGGGCCCCGGGCGGGAAATACCCGCCATAAGTCGTAAGGCGCCCGCTTTCACCTTAGGCAGTACGGAGTGGGTACTTGGTACTCCCATCGCCAGCACTCGCCATCGGTGCGGTGGCGGGTGTGGCGGGGCGGGGTGGGGTGTGGCAGGGCGGGGCGGGGTGGCGCTGCCCGATGGCGTGACAGGGGCGCGGCGGGTTGCCCCGCCCCGCGGCGCCCTTGTCTGCAGAGTCAAGGTCAGGGTCGCCTCGCCCTCGCCACACCCGGACCGGCCCGACAACACTGCGACCCGAACTTTGTGCGGCGCAGCACAGCAGGGTGATTCCGAACAGCGTTTCGTTTAGTAGCGTCCTCTCTCTTGCTCCTTACGGTGGTAGGAGCGTCCCGGCAGTCTGGGAATGGCTGCGTTTTAAATGACTGGGTGGCGTATGAAGCTATCGGCAGGCCCTGCGGGGTGCGGGGGAGGCGGGGACGGGGGCGTGCACAATGCAGATGTCGGCGGGGGCTGCGGACTGGGCCTGCCCAGGCCTTCTTGGACGCTCTGAGCAGCGAGCTACGAGCTGGCCCGGCAGTTCGGGCCGAATTTGTGAATCCAAAAGAGTGTTAAAATTGTCCTACAACTTTCATCTTTTTTTTGAACGACACTGAAAAAAGCTCATAAGAACGATTTTGTGGACAGTTGTGTTCCTTGAACGCCGCGAAAGGCTTGTACAGAGAACGGCCCTGAATAAAGGGCCGGGGAGGGCAACTACCTGCGGTGGAGCGACCCTCGACGGGAGGCCCGGCGCGAGGCACAGAGACCCCAAGTCTATGGGGCCATCTGGTGGTGGCGTAGCGTAGCGCAGCGAATTGCTGTCGGACCAAAAACCACGATTTTTAGGGCGGTTCAAATTTTGCTCTCAGTCACGTATAAGGCAAATTATTGAACAGCTCACCTTCGGGCGGTTTCAATGAAAAAAAGAATGATGGTCGTACCATATTTTTTACTTCAGGCATTTATTCATGTAGAGCTGCATTTCATAAACGGAACTTGTACCTCATTTTTCAATGAGCGCATTTCCTTTGACATAATCTAGCGTGTCTAGAATACTCAGGAGGAATATTCTAGGTCTGTCACAACTCTGCAACAATCTGACTTAAATTTGTCGTAAAACGAAAAAAAATAGATAGGTTTCTTCGTTTTCTTGTCGCGGATGCAATAGTGTGCCACACAATTTCGAACGATCAGAATTTGAACTAGTTGAACGTTAGCAAGAGAGCCGATTAGTCACGGCGACCCTTCCTCTGCGAGAGTCGGCCAGCGGCGGGCCGCTGAGGGTCAGGTAGACGGAGGCGGCCGGGTCCCCGCCATAGCGCCCGGCCCAGCCCGGCCCGCCCCATGCACCACAGTGCCCCCCGCCCCCTCCCGCCCCCCTCTCTGCGCGACGGAGACAACTGCCAGCCATCTCTCTCTAAAGGTTGCAGGAGGTTCAAAACATGGGTGCACTCGTAACAGCAAATAGACGAAACCAGAGCAGTTAGCGATTTTCTGTTTTTTGTGTCCGAGAGAGGAAGGTCCGATCTAGTGCAGTTGCGATTTTCACTGTAATCCGTTCGTAAATGTGCCCGCTATAAGCCACTGAAATAGGTCGACTTTCAAGGCGTTCCAGGAGCGAGCCTGGAAAAGCTACAGTGCTCAGAATTGCAACTGCACTAGCCCCGGTACCCTTCTACCTCACCACAAAGTTTCAAGTCTGTGCGGTTTGTAGTTTAGTCCCGCAGGTCCTACGAAATCGTCAAAATTTCGAACTTTGAGGCGTCGCGACGCCTAAACTAAGCGTCGTAGAGAAAAACGGTTCAAGGTGGTGTGTCAGGGCAACATACTCTATCGATTCCGGAAATAAAAAAAAAACGCTCCTACCACCTTAAGGCCGTGCCCCATGAGTGCGACAAGAACGGAGAGACGAAACCACTGTGCGGACTCACCCTACAGAGCAGCCATTGTTACTCAATTACTGTGACGTCACATTCTATTTCACTGTTAAACCAGTGGCCTCCTCCAAAAGAACGCCAATTTTCGACCATTTTAAACGCCAAAATTTGGCGCTTTACCTTCTTTGGACGCCAAAATTTGGCGTTCTTGGCGGATAGTGGCCAAAATTGGCATTAAAAATGGCCAATAAGTGGCAATCTTTGGAGAACGCAAAAATTTTGGCATTAAAAACGGCACTGCGTTTACAGTGTTCGTGTGAAAACTGTCACATTCTTTTAATGTGACTGTAAAATTCAGCCCGCGTAGTCCGGCTGATTCAAATTCTGACATCACATTCTGACCAATGTGACAGTTTTTACATTACACAGAATGTGACGTCACTGTAATTGAACAACAGTGAGAGTGGAGAGACAGTGTTGCCAGACAAGTAGGCACTAAGCAACATCTTCATGGCTGTGCAGAGGGATGGCCTGGTAGGCAGGCGTTGATACCGACCGCTCAACACGGGTGGTGTGTTGGGAGGTTTGCCTACCATTCTGGCAACACTGTCAAAGTAAGTGTGCAACTGTTCAACACTTGTAAGTGTGCAACTTTCAGTCTGACCCGTGCAAGTGTGCAACTCGTCAGTGGTACACTTGTAAGTCTCAAGCTCGCCAGTTGTACGTTTGTAAGTGTTCAATTCGACAGTTGTGCACGTGCAAGTGTTAAACTGTCCCGTGCAACACTTCCCTTGTTGAACAGATGCAAGTGCACAACTTTCGAGTTGAACACTTACAAGTGTACAACTGGCAAATTTGACACTTAAAATTGCACAACTGTCAAGTTGCGCACTTGAACGTGTTACACTTGGCGTTCAACACTTACAAGTGTTGAACAGTTGCACACTTGTTTAAACAGTGAACACTGTGAGAGAGTTGGCGGGGCGAGGGAGACGATAGAGCACCGGGCGGGCATGACGGGCGCGTGCAGGTGAGGTGATATCGAAGACTCTCCTCCCGCGCCCGCCCGCCCCGCCCCGCCCCGCCCCGCCCGCCCCGCCCCGCCCCGCCCCCGCCCCGCCCCGCGGGCGCCGGCCGGATATGACGGAGGAAATGAAGCCCAATCGTATAACGCCTCCCACACACGGAAACGGCGACAGACAGGCCAGGAGGCCCGGCGGGGCGGGCCAAGTTGCTGGTGCACGTGACGGGTATAATGCACTCTCCGCCCCAACACCCGTAAGGTCCGCTTTTGGCACGCCGGGCCCGCCATACTTCCGTTTTCGATTTCGCTATGCCAATGAAAGGAAACCGCGAACTCGATCTGAAACTTTCTCACTTCGTTCGCTCGGCTGACGTCTCTGTGACGCAGCGCGGAGCGCCCTCGAGACTATATTGTATTGTGTACGGTAAAGGAAAGCAAGTGTTGCAAAAGCCCTAAAAGCACGCGGGGCGCGCGGTCCCACGTGTGTGTGGGGATGTCACACACTTGTAGCTGTGTAAATTTCAATTCAAATTCACTTGAACAAATAAAAGTGTGCACATGGGATAATTCATCGATTACATATGGAAATTCGCACATTTTACGAGACAAGTTTAAGAATAATGGCAATTCACACATCTAGAAGTGTGCGACATTTTCACACACACTTGGGTTTCCAGTGGGATCGATGAGGTATAGTTAGATGGGCGTTGTACGCCCACAGGGCGTGGCCGCGGCGGCTCCGCCTGGCTGCCCCCGGGCGCTAATCCGACGAGAGTAAAACACCTGGGAGTGGTGGCAACACTATACAGCAGCGGAGAACGGGGAGGGGGTAACCGAGTGAAGCTCATTCCATTTAATTACAGCGCCGCGAGATGCGGCGAGTGTTTTGGCGGCCGGGGCAGGAGCGTATAGCACACATCAAAAAAACTGGGCACAAAGTGTGTCGACTGCGGGATTGGCCTGTCTCCTAGCACCTAGAGAGAACCAGTTCGTTGATGCAAAATCAGGGTCGTGCGAAAAAAATTACTTCCGCCCTAAAACCAACTTTGCGTGCTGACCCTCAACCGCACACCATCCAGTCTCTACCCTATCCTGGCATCGAACACGGTATTTACTGTGAAAAATGGTCGGAGGTTTACGGGAAAATTTTTCACGAAATGCAGTTGTAAAATTACAATTGCAAATCGTAAAATTACAAGCACTACATATCGTCTTCAAATTCATTCAAAAAAGGTCCGTCGTAAATTTAAAACATGTATCGTAAATCGTAATTTACAACATATATCGTAAATCGTAATCTACAACATACATCGTAAATCGTAATTTACAAAATTTACCGTAAATCTACAAAGATTTTTCACAGTGATTCAGAAGGAAATATTCCAAGCTCTCGCATGATCGAAGAGAAACAATCGATTCTGAATATTCGATATAAAGCCAGCGAAAAGTAAATCGAATGATCGGGTATTCCTGGTCATCACTAGCAGGAGTACGACGGCAGTCCCTCCCTGTACCTCGGCGTGGCGCGGCGCGGCGGCCCCGACCCGACAGGACAGACAGTGCACACTAAGGTCTTATGCACTTTGTTGTGCATAAGCCTTGCAGGATTTTAAGCAACCATGACTATGCACAATTTTCTCTGCATAACTATGCTTAACTCTGTCCCTCATGCACAAATTTGTGCATAATTATGTACAAAGTGTGCATAGCTATGCATAAAATTTTGTGCATAACTATGGTTGTTTAAGGTCGTGCATAACGATGCAAAAATCACGGATAAGGGTTTAGTTTAGTGTGTGCTGTGCTGACATCTCCACTCCTCGCCTGAGGACCATTTATGCCGCACTGTAAAATTCTTACGAAGAAAATTCTTCGTAACGTTGCGAAGCATTTGGCTGCTTCGCAATGCTTCGTAATACAAAGCATTTTCTTCGCAAGCCCTGCCTTACGAAGAAATTTGTTTGTACACTACGAAGAACATGCTTCGCAATACGAAGCAGCCGAATGCTTCGTAGCATACGAACGCTTACGAACGCTTACGAACTCAATTTCTTCGCAAGGCTTTTACAGTGCGCAGCGCCGCGCTGTGCTGTGCGGCCGGGCGGGGCGGGGCGGGGCAGGGCGGGGCGGGGCGGGGCGGGGGCAGGGTGCGTCGCGCACAGTCGCACCTTCATCCCGCCCCGCCCAGCCCCGCCCGGCAGCATTCCACCGGCAAATTCCTGCGCCTCCACCTCACCTCACCCCGCCCCGCCCCGCCCCGCCCCACCCGTCACCTTACCTCCCACCCGACGGGGCGCCGGTCTGAACCTCGTCTGAACCCTTTGAAGGCGGTGCGCGTCGGTATGCACGCGTGCGCGCGCGTCTGTGTGCCGCTTTAACGAGACCCGCGGCGGGCGGGGCGGGGCGGGGCGGGGCGGGGCGGAGCGGGGCAGGGCGGGGCGAGGCAGGAGCCGTTGTGGGCGCGGCCGCGGGGCGCGCGGGCCCGGCCGGGCGCAGGTGGACGTGGCGCCGTGCCAGGGCGAGGGCGAGTGCGGCGCCCCCGAGACACCCCACACTCCGCCCCGCCACGCCCCGCCCCGCCCCGCCCCGCCGTGTCCTGACCCCATCGCTGCGTCCGCGCGTGGCTGCCTCGCTTACGAACGCCGTCTAAAGGAAAAGAGGGGGCGGGGGGAGGAGGTATAAATCAATTTGTTAAACGTGATGCATCCTGGGACCTGCTGCCAGGGAGAATCATACTAAATTACACCACGCCGTCGACAAGAGCGCGAGGACCCTTTTGCTGCACCGCACTGCATGTACTCTGGAAACCCTATAAGTGTGAGAATGTCACACACTTGTAAGTGTGGGGGTGTGAATCCCTACACGAACATGCACTTGGACAAGTAAAGGTGTGACTTCTCAAAGTAATTTCACTAGCAAGTGTACGAAAGGATACTCACACACCTGCAAATGTATAACATTCACACAGCAAAGTCTTTGGGGTACTGTAGCCCGGCTGCGTATATAATCGTATATCGCTCAGCCCTAGCCCCGGCATATGGACACATTGAGGTTGTACGCCTACTTGCCGCACCCAAAAAAGCGTGTTCTTGACATTAGTAAAATGTTCTTGATTTTTCATGTTCTTGATTTATTGTTTGGTTTTTGAAAACAAATTTTGGTTGTTACAATCCCACGCGCTCCTAAAACAAGAAATCAAGAACATGTAAAATCAAGAACACGGTTTTCTTGGAGCCCCGGCTAGGACTAGGACGGTGACGGTGCGGACTTGATCGCCGGTGCGCGGCACGCAGGTCAGGTCGTGCGACGTTACTGGAGGCACAAATATTCTCCAACAACGGCATGCACGCAACAAGAGGCATAGCGACCGGGCCGGGCCGGGCCGTGCAGCCTCCTTCAGCTCCTCGCATACAATGAGCCCGCCCCGCCCCGCCCCGCCCCGCCCCGCCCCGCCCCGCCCCGCCCCGCCACGACACTCCCTCCCGATTTGGCGCTCGAATACGTTGCACGCAGCCCGCATAATGGCGGTGCAGCATCCTCGGCACGCGCGCGAGTCGGGGCGGGGTGGGGTGAGGCGGGGCGGGGTGAGGCGGGGCGGGGTGAGGCAGGGCGGGGTGAGGCGGGGCGGGGTGAGGTGGGCAGGGCACGGCAGGGTGGGGCACTCCGCGGGTAAAGCGAGACGGAGGAATTTTTCATACTTTTGTTTGAGCCGCTCTCTGGTCGCGCCTGCATCCGGCGGCGTGGTGGCGCGTCGGCGGCGCTGCGCTCGCGAGGAGCCCCTACGGGTGTCTCTACGCACACGGGCCAAAGGCGCGCCTGCCCTGTCGCTGCCGCGACCTCGGGGACGACCATAAAGGACCGGAAGCGAGGTGAGAGGCAGGGCGGGGCGGGGCGGGGCGGGGTGGTCGCCTGACGACGAACGTCGCCAAATTTAGGAGAGAGGGGCGTCGCCCGAGGGGTTGCGGCCGGACGGTCCCGTCCATCATCAACATGCACACCACAGGCCCACCCCGGGACGGAGCGCACAGAGAGACTTGAACGCAACAGTACAGCCCGTGTTGCACACAGGGGCCTTTAACTTCAGCTAATCACTGCCAGAAATTTCCACGGTAATTTCTACGGGGTTTATCCCGTTCTTTTTTTACCAGGTCTAAACCGTTTTTAGTGGGTGGGTACGGGACGTCCGTAGTGCGTGTATGTCCGTACTGCCTTTATTTAAACTTTTTTCGAAGTTTGAAGAAACTTAACTACGGAATTGGTCACGGACAAAACAGCGTTTTCAAGGTACGGCACGGCTGTTCCGTAATCAAAGAAAACTATTTTTACTGTAGTGTCTGTGGAATGGGAATGGGGTACGGGATTTTTAACAGTGATTTTGCAACAAATGCAGAATTTCGTTGGATTTCGACGAATTTTCATGAACTCTGGTGAATTTTGGCACACATCATACTTCCATGAACTTTGCTTAACTTTGGCAAACTTCGAACTTATATGAACTTCAGTTTGAAATTCGAGGAAAACGAACTTCAGTTACGAATTTCATATGAACTTCAGCCTATGAATTTCTCCGGAACGCCATCCCCGCCTCGCCCGCCCCGCCCTGCCCCGCCTCGAGCCCTTTTTACTTTCGGTAACGCGCCACGCCTGCCGGCGATGCGATGATGTCACCCACTGCCCGCGGGGCGTTGGCGCCGACAGGTTGTCTGTTGTCCGACGCGACGCGGACGCGACGCCGCCCGGGCGTGGCGGGGCGGGGCGGGGCGGGCCGCACCGGAACCGAAACAGGTGCAGCAATATGGGCAAATCACCGTCGGCATGTCTGCCCGCCTGGGCCGAGGCGAGGTGAGGCAGGCAGGCCGGGCGGCTGCAGTGCGCTGCACAGGAAGTCGAGCCATCGACGCTGGAATCGATTCGCTGTGATGGCGGCGCCGCTGCCCTGAACCGAACGCGCGCGACAAAGGGACGCCATGCCAGAACGTCCAGGGTGTAAGCGAAAACCCTGTTTAGGAAAACCGTTCTGAATTTCAGGGCAGTAATACACCTTCGTCCATGATTGAAAGCAGTTTTGGAAAAACCCTAGGCGTTACCATGTATTTTCTCCATATAAAAAATATTCTTGGCAGCTTGGAAACCTGGACGAGGGTTTTTACACGCAAAGAAGATTTTGGCTCTCACAGCTAACCGATTAGCTGATCCTGTGATAGCTGACGAGGGTGACCTCTGTCAGACAACTAATTAGCAGCTAGGGCTAATATTTAGCGGCCACAGTGAAGATCTAGCTACAAAAGCTAATCTATTTACTCGGATACCTAAAACCACAATTTTTCTCGACTTCACCTTTTGCTGCAGCATGCTTACCGAGCTAACGGATCATCTATCGTTGCCGATTCTTCACTCTGACAGCTAAATGTTGGCTCTTGCTGATAATATTTTGGCTATCGGAGATCGACCTGATTATCACAGAATCAGCTATAGCTGTCAGAGCAAAAACGTTTTGTTGTGTGTACCGTGAAAGAGTCTTTTTAAAAATGACAGCATTAGGGAGTGGTGGTGCATGCGCATACTGCTTTTGAAACATCGGCCGTCCAAGCGGTGGCGTGTGGTATGCTCAGACAGGATGGCGACGGGGGTCTCGGCGGCCGGCGCGGTTCGTGTCGCAGCATAAAGCGGCCCCGCCTGCCTGTCCCCGAGGCCAAGCCACCTGACCTGCCTCCCGCACGGCCGCGGCACCTTGTCCGCTGCAGCCCGGTAAGAGTGTTGGTTGTGATCTGCACCTGAGTATGTGTCGTTACAAAGTTGCCATCGGGCTGGCTACTGCCCCAGCGTGCATTGCCTGGCCATTAACCACGACTCCCGCCTAGCCTACTAGCCTAACTTACATATTGCCTAGTACGTAGGCAGGCGGAGATACCCGTCTGCCTTACACTGTAAATTTAAAGGCGACACATGTCACCTTTTTTTGGCGACACATAAATCTGTTGCCAGAAATGGTGACACATGATACCCTTTTCGGTGACACTTTAATTTGTTTCCAATATAGGCCATGCATATGACCTTTTAAAGGCGACAAATAAACTTGTCGCCTCAAAAGGTAACCCATGTCGCCTTATCCAATGTGTCGCCCTAAAAAAAGAAACGACTTAACTACAAGTATGTCAACGGAAGTATTGGGTATATAAAAAATGTTCTGGGTATATTTTTTATCAATAAGGAAACAGCCATTGCTTTTTGTAGATGATTCCAATGACATAAAGTAAAACAATTAATATTATTATATTAAATATTATTATTATTACAATTACTTTATGTGATTGGAATCATCTATAAAAAGCAATGGCTGTTTCCTTATTGATAAAAAATATACCCAGAACATTTTTTATATACCCAATACTTCCGTTGACATACTTGTAGTTAAGTCGTTTCTTTTTTTAGGGCGACACATTGGATAAGGCGACATGTGTTACCTTTTGAGGCGACAAGTTTATTTAGGCAATAAATATATTACTTCATTGAAGTCAGCGAAAAAGTGATGTATGTATTTCATTGTGTAGACTTTTTTATTTCTTGTTAGAAGTAAACAGTTACTTTTTATTTGGGTCTACTATGAATGGTTCATATGAATTTAAATGTAATAAGAGCTGGATTTTTCGAGGCGACAAATTTGTTGCCTTTTAAGGCGACATCTCCATGTGTCGCCTTGTTTAAGGCGACAAAAAAGGGCAGTCGCCTTTTCAAAATGTGTCGCCACAAAAGGTAATGAATTTGTCGCCTTTAAGAAAACAGTGTACACCGGTGCATTCGTGGGAATTTTTGTCGGAATTTTTACCCACGTATCTGGCAACACTGCCGACGGAGCCGGTAACGACTCGTTGCGACGGCGACAGCCTGCCAAATACTGTGCCGCCTGCCACCCGTGCGGGCGTGTTGCCTGACAGCCGGGCGGTTAAGCGTCGCGCACAGCGACTGCGGAGCGCGTGGTAACACTGACCGAGGGGGCAACCACTCGGGAAATCCTGTGTAAGTACAACCTGCGGAAATCTCGCTGAAGTCCTCAGAAATCCCGCTGAAATCCTCAGAAATCTCGATGAAATCCTCTGAAATCTCGACGAAGTCCTTGGAAATTTAACTGAGAAATCTCATGAAATCTCATTGAAATCTCAGAGAAATCTTGTGAAATCTCATGAAATCTCAGAGAAATCTCTCAAAATCTGAGAGAAATCTTGTGCAATCAGTAGAAATCCCGTGTACACTAGGATGGGGAGTGGTTGCCCCCTCGACACTGACGTCTTTGTTTGCAAGGCACCTTTCTTGTTTTTCAAGACGTTATGGAAAAACCAAGACCTCCCCAATTGACGTCTTCGAAATCAGGACGATTTCTTCTCGGAAATCAAGACGGCATCTTGGACATCAAGACAACCCGTCTTTGGTTTTCAAGCAGGTGGTCTTGAAAACCAAGGCGACTTTCAAGACCTTGCCTGCTACCTTGAACACCAAGAGATAAGTTTTGCCGTGCGGGTGCGCACGGTACAGAAATACTGGTAAAACAAAGGCGTAACAATAAGGCTTTTTTTCAAGCGTTTTGGCACCACAGTTTTACCAGTAAAGACTCCGACCGCGGGCCCCAGGGTTGTCATTGGATTGCTTCGTGAGCTCGCCTCGAGGTCGTCATTGGGTTGTCCGTCAGCCGGGCCGGGCCGGGACTGACGCCGCGCCGCACCGCGTCTGCTCGCCGCCGACTAATAATAGAGGTGACAGTTTGACAAACATTGCCCCGCGCGGCTAGAAGAAGCGAGGTGAGGCGAGACCCGGCCGGTGGTCCGTCCCCAAGCAAGACATCGCCCCGCCCCGCCCCGCCCCGCCCCGCCCCATCGCCGTGCGTCTTGTCGGCTCAGAGGGGCCGGGCGCGACATGTTAAACAATCCCCGTTTCAAAACATTGCCACCGCCAGCGGTGCGAGGCGAGGCGGGGCGGCGCCGCGCCCGTGTGCTAGGTGCGAGCCGCGCGCGCAGCGCTCTCTGTGTGCGTTCCGCCCCGTCCCGTTCCATTGTGGCCGCCGCCGACGCCGCCCCCTTCCCGGCACCGACACGCCTTTGGGCGCCTAGCTAGGCAAGCCTCGCCCCGCCCCGCCCCGCCCCGCCCCGCCCCCGTCTGCCTCTTTACTCCGCAGAACGCGCGAGGCGCGAGGCAGTCGGGCGGGCTGGTGTGAAAACGCCCACCGATCATGCGCCCCGCAAACGCAGCCAACCACCAGCACGGGGCCGGGCTGGACTGAGCTGTGCCGGGGACCAGACCGAGGGGTGCACCACTCAGTTCAGGGGCGTACACGTGATTACCGATTACCAGTGATTACCAACGGTTCTCGGCAAAATTTTTGAACAAACTTTGAAATCTATGGCAAATTTGGCAAACCCTCGGGCAAACCCTACAGCGTTTATCTAAACTCCTTGGGAAACATCCAAAAAGGGAATTTTTTTGTAAAGGGTGATTCTTTGAATGCGTAACAGTGTTGCGGGTTTGCCTACTCCATTCGCCCGTAAGGGGCTATGGCCCCTGCAGCGCTGGAGAGTATATGCAATCCCGCAACACTGTTACGCATTCAAAGAAACAGCCGGAACAGTATGTGAATACCGGTAATCCCCGGACAGAGTGCAAAAAAAGAACACCCGAGTTATGGATCCCTCGGCCCCACTGGACTCACTTGCAGGTTAGTGAATGGTTTCACACACCTATCGGTATGAGCGACCAATCATGTAGTAGTACCCTCGCTCATCGGTGGATGAATGCCAATCCGTACACTTGAACATGCGGAAACAGCTTTAAACTGAGAGAATGGGCAATCGCCCACCTGCAAGTTTGTATAAATAGCTTGACGCACATCTACAAGTGAGTGAAAAAAGAAATCACTCATCTGAAAATCAGTGACATTCAAACACTTATCACATTTCCAGTGCACAGTGGCGCCATCTCTCTCGCATCCGTAATCAACTTCCAGCACCCAGAAAAATAGAAACTTACAGCAACCATATTATGGTAGGCCAGGGACAACCATACAAAATATAGTTGAGGCGACTCTTATATGGTTGTACCAACTACAAGAAAAGCAAGCACAAGCATTTCCGTTGTTGGTGTGAACATGTGAGTGTTGGCACAACCATATTTCGTATGGTTGTCCCTGGCATGGTTGCTACAACCATCTATTTTTCTGGGTGAGCTCGTCTCCGCGCGGCTGGGCTGGACCTGGACCAGCACTGGACTGGCCGAGCGCCGCGGACATAACGCCCCTGATCAATCACTCGAGCGCCGGAAACGGAAACGGCGTCATTGCGCGGCGCGACAAATCCCCCGCGACCGCGTCGCGTCGCGCCGCGCAGCCTTAAAAGATCGGCGAGAAAGGAGCGAGAGGAGAAAGGCCCCCGGCCGGCCGCGCCGGGGCCGCGTCAAACCGCTAATCATTCATTCATTCATTTATTCATCTTTCTCTGGCGGCGTGACGCAGTAGTGAAGGGGGGAGGAGGGGCGGGGGAGAGGGCTAGGTGCCAGGTACCCGCGGCCCACTGTTGGTTTCTCCCCCGCCTCCCCCGTCCCCGCAGTCCCACGCCCCCCTCCCCCCTCCCCCAGCCCTTCCCTTTCGCCTTAATGAGGGGCTCCAGGGTGACCCTCTTCTTCTTCTTCTTCTTCTTCTTCTTCTTCTCCTTCTTCTTCTTCTTCTTCTTCTTCTTCTTCTTCTTCTTCTTCTTCTTCTTCTTCTTCTTCTTCTTCCTCTTCTTCCTCTTCATTCTCTTCATTCTCTTCATTCTCTTCATTCTCTTCATTCTCTTCCTCCTCTTCCTCTTCCTCTTCCTCCTCCTCTTCCTCCTCCTCTTCCCTCTTCCTCCTCCTCCTCTTCCTCCTCCTCCTCCTCCTCCTCCTCCTCCTCCTCCTCCTCCTCCTCCTCCTCCTCCTCCTCGTCCCTTTGACGCACACACAATGGCGGGCAGACTCCCCGGCGCGCCGGACCCCGCGGGCCGCGAGGCCGGGCCAGGGCGTTCGGACCGGATCTGCACACTGTAGCGTGGTCGCCGCGGTGGTCGCGGTGGGGCGGGCTGCCGCCCAGCTGTGCCGTGGACTTCCCCGCCGCGCCACGCCGCCGAGAAACATTTCAGTGGACACATATGGCATGATTATGGTGGATTGCACAACTTTATATCATAATTAATTGGTAATTTATTGTTTTTGACCTTTTTGGGGATGATTGCCTATCCAATAAAGCACCGCAATCAAGTGTTTTTTTCTTAAAATAGACTTTTATATATAAAATAGGTTTTCTAGTTTTATTGCACGGATTGCACCGATTATGTTCATAGGCTTGCAAACGTAGCGGCCCCCCTCTCTGGATTTAATTTTCCCAGAGTGAATTTTGTGGTCAGGGATCTGTAGTTGCTGAGACAATTCTAAATCTATTTCAAAATAAAAATCTAAATAGCTCAGCCTCCATTTCTCTGCAAGGTGGAGCTCCAGGTTGAGACGGGATGGGATGAGATGATAGGATAGGAAACCGACCCGGCCAGCTTGCCAACATGAAAAAAAAACAACAACTTACATTCAAATTTTTAAAATTGCAATCTATGGAAGCGCCGCAGGGCAGGCTTAGGTAGTAGGTGCACTCTTTGCTCAGCCCGACACGTCCCCCACTTGCGCCTACCCAGTAGTACATATACAGTGACGCCGCGCGCCCGCGCGAGTTGCCTACTGTAAAGCAGCGGCGCCGCTGACATCCGGCGCTGCGCTGCGGCAGCTGCGAGACACTGACAGACTGACCGGCTCAGACTGACTGACGCTGACTGACACACCGGGCCCAGCGCGAGCAGCTGCGGCGGGACGGGACGGGGCACAGCTGACGCAGCCGGCAGCAGCTGCAGCTCGTCGCGGACGTTATTTGAACGGGATCTGGTAGTGCAAAGCGGCACCGCACCGCTGCTGCCTCGATACCGCACCGTGCCGCAGCCTAGGGGATGCTGATTTATGCACAGCGGCTCAGGACTCTGGCGGGCCGTGACAGGCAGCTGACTAATTGTGAAAGCCGCGGGGCCAGGCGGGGCGGGGCGGGGCGGGGCGGGGCAGCACGACAGGGATAACGAAACGTCCCCGCCCGGCCCTGCAGACGTATCGACGCGTCGCAGCCTGGGCTGCAGGAGTTCCTGGTCGGGGCGGGGCGGGGCGGGGCGGGGCGGGGCGAGCAGGCGGGGCGGGGCGGGGCGGGGCGGCTCGCGTGGCACTAGCCTCCCAGCCAGCCCTGCAGCAGCCCTCGGCTCACTTTCCTCCTCGGCTATCACCGCGCCGAGCCGAGCGCTGCGTGACGCGTAGTCGTCGTCGTGTCTCCCTTCTCCGCCCCGCCCCGCCCCGCCCCGCCCGCACTCCCATTCCGTACTCCATCCCACCTCATTTCATTTAATTCCCTCTCTACTCCGCCCCCTCCCCCCGCACCCCCCGTCGCCAGACAGCAGCACACATCCTTGCAGGGCCTCCCGCCCCGCCCCGCCCCGCGCACTTACAGCGAAAGCAGCCGCCGCCGCGCCACGCCCGTTTAAATGCTCGGCCGGGCTGCCAACACACACGGACATTAAGATGATGAAGTACGCAGCCGGGCCGGGCAGTCTTACTCGCGGAATAAACGAGAGTAAGTAACGCCAAGTTAGCCGTTTCTGTTTTCTCTCGGTGTCTCCTGACCTACCCCACCCTGCTGGGCCCCACGCTGCGCGCGCCTCGCGGTTGAACGGCAAACGGTCCGAGTGACGTGACCAAACGGTAACGGAAATCAGAACGGCGGCATAGGGCGGGGCGGGGCGGGGCGGGGCAGGGCGGCGCCGTCAAGCCCAGCCGGGAGGCAGGATGAGGCCCCGCCGCCCGGCGCCGTCGTGAAAGGCGTCGTGAGAGGTGAAAGGTCCTGCCGGTACGGTCGCCCGTTTAGGCCCGGTGAGGTGGGGCGTGGCGGGGCATGGCGGGGCGTGGCAGGGCGGGGCGTGGCGGGGCATGGCTGGCCTGTGTCTTGTAGTCTTGTTATCCCTCGGTGCTGCACACCATCACCAGCCCTCGAGCCATTTGAACCAGGAGGAGGAGGTTAGCTGCAAGTCCACGCACCCCCTCCGCCAGCACTTGGACTAAGCCTAGTAGCCCAGTAGGTAAATGTAGGTCATGGGCGGGCTGTGCAGTATTTGCAGAAGTCAACCAAGAAGTAGGAGGATGGAGGCAGACACATAGATACGATGGTCATGATGGGGCGAGGGCTGCGCACAGTTAATTCACCTCCGTGGTGGGAAGGGGTTGCAAGCGGAAGTGACTTTATCAGGCCTGAAGTTTGCAATATACACTGTTACTAGAACTAAACGATTCTAAAATCCACCGCATGATTGACATACCATTAGCTAGGGTAATGGTACGTCATGTTTACCTCATTTCGTCCCGAGCTCACCCCTCCTCCTCCACTCCCTAGCCCTCCTCCTCCACTCCCCTCCCCTCCACTCCCCCCCTCCTCCCTTACGGCCCTGCCGGCCGGCCGGAAGCTCGTACTCACGTACGGCCCCGTGTCGCAACGAGCGGCCTCCCCCCCTCCCCCACCACCGCCACAACCAAACCGGAGGACTCAATTCATTGACGTGACAAGAGAGCACTGCTCTCGTCACTTTGCGTCACGTTGTGTCACGTTGTGTCACGTTTGTGTCACTTTAGCCTCATTCAAACGCGTCGGCCGCGGGCAGCGAAAAGCGGAGCACACAATCGGCTTCGCGAAGGACAGAGCACTTTTGAACGCTGAAAAGGCCATTACTTCTAGCGCGCAAATAAAAATGTGGTCGCTCACTTGTTCTGGGTTTGGCACCCATATGGAAGCAGTAAGCTGATAGAACTAAATAAGGGTCGCCCAAATGTAAGTGCCTGGTCCCGACTTCATTTCATTGCTTCCAGTTTAAACTAAATGTGGCAGACACGGTAAAAAACAATGCCTAATTTTTTGAGAAAAATGGGAAAACTTTCAGACACTCCCATAATTTGAGGGAACCTCCTCAGATTTTGAGGATGGCTCCTCAAACTTGAGGGAAATTTCCACATTCCCTTAAATTATGGAAGTTCCTCAAAGTTTTCCCTTACCGTAGACTAAGTAAATTTGACTAAAATATTGAATTGATAATTTTTATTGTGGGTATGTGCTTGCTGCCCGCCGACACCCAACACCGCCCCTGAGTGACCGCCAGGGCTCCCCGCCCCGCGCAGTTGGTACTACAAAAACGTACCCCCTCCTCCTCCTCCCCCCCCCCCCAGACCTTTCCGCTTCATTTCGCGCTGGAAGTAACCTTATATCCTGTCGGGAAGGACTGCAGTCCTCGCAATGCACACCACCACGCCGCGGCATTAGTTATTCGTACCCTCCTCCGCACAAATTCTTTCCAGCTCTGCGGTTGCGCAAAAGCGTAATTGGATGAACAATTCAGGACCGGGGCCAGAGGGGGTGGGGGGAGGGGGGAGAGGAGAGGGAGGTACCCCGCGGAGAGGAGAGGCGCCGTACATGGACACGCGCCGGGCGGGGCGGGGCGGGGCGGGGCGGGGCGGGGCGGTGTCTCCCCCAAGGCCGCGTGCCGCGCGTCCCCGTCTCGCGCCGGTGGCACGGTGGCGGGGCGGGGTGGGGCGGTCGTGCGAGCAGGTAACAGTTTGAACGCCCATATTGGGACGAGAAGCACACACACACACACAAATAGACAGATGACGAAAGGGAGTCGCCGGGGCGGGCGGGGAGCGTGGGGTGGGGTGAGGTGAGGTGAGGTGGAGGCGGGGTGGGGGTGAGGCGGGGTGTGGCGGGGTTACATGGCCCTCCTAGAGCCCGCTCCGCCTGACCGCGAGATGAAACGCGCCGGTAAAGACACTCGTTGTACCGGGCCAGGCGCAACAGAAAAGACGAAATATTTACGTGTAGACCACAAAGATCATACATACCATCATACGTACCATACATACCATACAAACCACACACTTTTCTTTGTGAATGAAAATTAGATGTTCGGGTGCACTTCATCAATATTTTAGTTGTAGAAATGGCATGCTCACCTTCTGGTATTGGGAATATTCGAGCTACATTTGACTACATTTGACTGTTATTCAGTTACCGTGACGTCACTTTCTACTTCGTGTCAAAACTGTCACATTCTTTTGAATGTGATTGTAAAATTCAGCCCGCACAGTCCGGCTGGTTCACATTAAAACGAATGTGACATCACAGTCTGACCAATGTGAGACTTTTCACATTAAAAAGAATGTGACGTCACAGAGTTGAATAACAGTGAAGTGTATTTCGATGTGCAGACCTATCATCGCGGGTACATACAAGACGCGGGTCCTTTAGTGCTAACATTTTTTTAATTCCTCCCTTAGGACTTAGAGACCCATGGTTGCCAAGTGAGTACATAAGCAAAAGATTCCCACGATTACACCTGCGTGTCGCAGGCGGTATCTACGCCTGAAGACAAGGCCAAACGTAGTCTCCCATGTGGAGCTTTTGCTTGAGCTTTTGCTCCCAGCAGAATGAAATGCGAGACTGGCTCGGCAAATACGGTTAAAACAATGCCTGATTTTTTGATGAAAAAGGAAACACCTTAAGGAACTTTAAGGAACCATAATTTTAGGCAACCTTCTTAGATTTTGAGGATGTCTCCTCAAAATTTGGGGGAAATTCCCACATTTTTTGTGGAGGTGGAGACTTTTTCTTTAAATCTGAGGAGATTCCCTCAAATGAAGGGAGTTCCTTAAGGTTTTCCCATTTTCCTCAAAAAATCAAGACATTGTTTTTACCGTGAAGAGCCCGACTTTTCTTTTCTTTCGCCTCATCCTCCCGCGGTGCAGAGCAGCAGTCTCCCCGGCACGACATGACCGCCCCCCAGGGAACAGAAAAAAGTCACTTTGACATCATATGATGTAAAACAGAAGTCAAATTTAAGTTCATCATTATGACCTCATTTTATTTTGGTCAAAATTGTGACAAAATTATGTCAAATTGATTTCAGCCAAAATCAATTTGACAACATGTGACATAATTTTGAGGTCAAATTCCAAAATTAAATGAGGTCATACTGATGAACTTAAATTTGACTTTTTTCTGTCCCCTGGGCCTGGTGCTGGCTGGTCAATGTCCCGGCTGGTCCCGCGAGTCCCACTGCACCGCGCCGCGGTACATACCGCACCGGTGGGGCGTGTGGGATGCAATTGATGGCCACCGATCGAGCGGACGGACAGACGGACAAGCTGGTAGACGGACAGACGGACGGACGGCGCGACGAGGTCCTCGTGACTCATCGCGTGTAAACACAACACACACCGGGCGATGCAAAGTGAAATGTTATGGCATCGGCAGCAGAAGGAGTAGGTGGCTAACCTCTCCATTACCGAGGTAAGGCCGCCAGAACGCCCCGCCCTGCCCCACCTCAGTGAGCGACCTAGGCTGGGGATGCGCCGACACAGTAAAAACAATGCCTGATTTTTCTGAGGAGAAAGGGAAAACTTTAAGGAACACTCATAATTTGAAGAAACCTCCTCTGATTTTGAAGAAGTCTCCACAAGATTTGGGGGAAATTTTTAAGGAGACTTGCTCAAAATCTGAGGGGGCTTCCTCAAAATCTGAGGAGAATTATGGAAGTTCCTCTGAGCTTGAAAAAGGCGTACAACTACGCTCTAGTTTTACCGCAGTGCCATTGGCGTTCTCCATAAGATCCAAAACGGGATTTGAAATTCAAGAAATTCAAGAAATTCAAGAAATTCAAGAAATTCAACGATTTAAGAATTCAAGAAACTTTTTGCAGATATTCACTACTACCACACCGCGGGCCGGGGCGAGTACCTCACTCGCACTTGCAGTTTATGGAGGCCAAGTAGGCAAGTAGGGGGCTCTCGTCGGCCGAGGACGGGACCGAACAGCTGATCGGGGACAGAGCAGCCGTGGTGCTCCGCCCGCCATGGCGAGGGCGGCTGGCGGCTCTCTCCTCTCGCCCCTGAACGGCTATAGGTGCGGCGCCACGCGGCGGGGCCGGGCGCGGCGCGGCGGGGCGGGGTTGTTTCTTAGCGGCTCGATGGGAATGACCTCCTGGTCTGATTCAGTTCGGCGCGTGGTGTGGCGCGGCGGGGCGGGGCGGGGCGGGGCGGGGCGTGGCAGGGCGCGGATGGCGGGGCGTTCCAGTCAGTTCTGCGCTGTTCAGCTCGCAGACAGGGCAGGACCGCGACGTCAGCACGGGCAGGCCAGGGGACCGACCGGGGACCGATCACGGCTCGCCTCACCGCGCCGATGCAACAAAGCCGTTTCATTATCTGCCCCCTAGAGCGCTCCGGCCCGGCCGGCCTCTCGGCGGATAATCACGGCCTGCACAATAACAGTTGTTCCCAGCAGACAGGGACATAGCGGGGCAGCAGACGCAGATGACAAACCGATTATCGGGACTATCGACTTGGCGCCGCGGGCCCTAGACCTCTCTCTCTCTCTCTCTCTCTCTCTCTCTCTCTCTCTCTCTCTCTCTCTCTCTCTCTCTCTCTTCGGGTCTTATGAGAAATACACGGCCATCAAGAAGTGTTGAAACTGTGATTAACACGAGTAAAAGTGCCCCATGGGAAACACTAACATTGAAAGTGTTCAACAGACACACACTTAGAAGTGTTGAACACAGTGACGAACACTTTAAGATGCTTGGCCATGTATTTCATTGGGGACAAAAGTGTCCAGCACTTTAGTTGCACACATTCTGCTGGCCAAAATATAGGTTTGACATTTAATGCCTCACATAAAATACATGGGCTTTTTAACTAAGCATCCTTAAGTACTCAACACTGTGTTCTACACTTTGAAGTGTTTGTCAGTTGAACACTTTTGATCACAGTGCAGCTGACGAGGGGATATTCCGCACTGTAAATCTATTTCCTGGGACCTCCCAGAAAAGTTCGTACTTTTCCAGGAAAGTTCCTGGCTTTTCCCGTACTTTTCCTGGAAATACCCAGGAACTTTCCTGGAAAAGTACCTACTTTCCTGGGCGTCCCTGGACACAGATTTACCGTGCGTAATATCCTACACACCTGCTCCATGCATTACGCGGTAATACGCGTAATGTAATATTGGAAAGCAGGAAAATATGCTTTAGAGTGATCACATCTTGTATACAAGATGTGATCACTCTAAAGCATATTTTCCTGCTATAGTATACCGGTGTAATACCGTCTGTGCAAGACTTTCCGATGCGAATACCCCCTCGTCAGTGGAACACTTTTGGTTACGGCGAGGGCACCACTGCACTGCCGCTACCCTCCGCGCCACGGCGTGCCGCACTGGGGCCGACACGCCTGGCTGCCAGCGCAGAGCAGGCCACGTAACGCCGGGCCGACCACCAGCAGGTTCAGCGCGGCGCCAGCGACCCCGCCAAGTCCAGCGAGCACCGTGGAGGAGGAAGCACAGAGCACCAGCGACCCTCCCCAGCCAGCCTCCTGTGGTTATTGGCGAACACCGCTGAGATCTGCAGACGGGGCGGGGCGGGGCGGGGCGGGGCGGGGCAGGGCAGGTCGGGGTGAGACTGCCCCGGGCGCAGCACACGGGCGTGCCGACCGCCGAGAGGGCCGAGTGCACCGTTACATGCACCGCCCCGCCGGCCCGGCCCGGTCCGGCCCCGTGCAGTACCGTATGTGTCTTGCAGTGAAGCTTAGCCGCTGCCGGCAAGCCTGCTGCTGCTACCGCTGCCCCGCCCCGCCCCGCCCCGCCCTGCAGCCGGCCACCGTGCCGCACTTCCTGCTTCCTACCGGGGCTAGCTTGGCTGCCTCCTCTCACACACTCGCAAAGAGAGCGCCTTTGGTATCTCTCTCGCTCCGCTGTCTCTCTCTCTCTCTCTCTGTCTCTCTCTCTCTCTTGGTCTCTTGCTCTCTCTCTCTCTTTCTCTTTCTTTCTTTCTCCCTCTCACTTCGTCACATACGTCTGAGATCGTCCCCACCAGCCGAAGAGAAGAGCGTAGATTAGGGTGCCTCATTGCCGATTAAAAAAGCCACAGATGGTCCAAATCCGAGATGAGGAAAACACCGCGCAACGAGCTCAAACTTTCATCTTGGGCCACTCTAGCGTAGATGACGCTTATAAATGTGTGTGTGTGTGTGTGTGAAACAGCACTCTAAAAAATGAGATGCCTAGTACGGAACCGATGACGGAAGCGTTCCGTACTATGATGGGTACGGACGATTCCTTCCCAGCCATAAACTAGTTTTTCTCTAACGGTACTGTAGGAACTGCCATATACTACGGAGATTTGAACGGACGTTCCGTTTTCCTCAAGTACGGAAGTCTCCGGAAAAATTATTAGCGGTACTTTTTCCGTACCTATTTTTTGCAGTGAGTAAGAGGCAAGTGAAGGAAGGACCGTGCCGGCCGGACCGGGTGGATTTCACTCTTGATACCCATTCGCCTCTGCCGCCTGCGCTGCGCCGCGCCGCGCTTCTGCTACCGTGTGTGCCCCGTATCGATCTCTATCCGAACGCAGCCGCAGCGAGGCTCAGCCGTGAGCGCGCCGCGCCGCTCACAACATCCGGAAGGAGGTGGAGGTGGAACAGGAACAGGCGGGGGGAGCCAGCCCAGGAGTCCGTGGCAGATCAGCAGGTACAGGAGCGCGAGGCACGAGGCGGGGCGGGGCGGGGCGGGGCGGGGCGGGGCGGGGCGGGGCGCACAATGGGACATGTCGCACGGCAGACCAAGACCAGGGGCAGCAGCAGGCCCAGCTCCAGGCACAACTCCAGGCCCAGGCCCATACAGGCAGCGGGCAGCGGTCTGGATATCCTACAGCGGCACAACGACAAGGATGTAGCAGCAGCAGCAGCGGGTAGCACCACCCGTCCGCGGCCACCTCGGAACCAGAACTTGTCGAACAGCTCGCGGAGCAACCCGTCGCACCCGCTCCCCGGTCCCGTGTCGTGTAGCGTGGCGCGGCGTTTGCATAGCATTTTCAGGTTCACTCGGGGAGAGGGGGGAGGGGAGGGGCGGAGGGGGGGGGGGGTGACGGCGATGGCTCCACCGGGCTGACGGGCGCGAGGCAGAGGCAAGGTCTCGGACCCCGGCCCGTGCCCCGGCCCGGCCCAGGCCAGCTCCCGCGACCTTGACAGTGTTCCGGTGGAAGACAGTTGACGGCGGCGGCCCGGCGCGGCCCGGCGGGACAGGCTAGAGAAGCCCAGGCCCCCCAGGCCAGGCCCGGACGGGACGGCTCGTCTCGACTAAAATGGTGGTTTCAGTAGGTGCGAGCGTTTCGGGATAGCCATCCGCGGTGATGGGTGTGGGCAAAGAAGAGAGAGAAAGAGAGAGTGACAAAGAGAGAGGGAGAAAAAGAGAGGGAAAGAGAGGGAGAATGAGAGAAAGGAGAGAGAAGAGAGAAAAGAGAGAAAAGAGAGATAAGAGAGATGAGAGAGAGAGAGAGAGAGAGAGAGAGAGAGAGAGAGAGAGAGAGAGAGAGAGAGAGGAGAGAGAGCGAGAGGAAAGAGAGAGGGAGGAGAGAGAGAGAATGGGGGGACATGAGACGGATAACGAAGAAATACGCGAAGCGAGGGGGGACAGCAGCGTTGTTCCGAGGCGAGGTCCGCTCGGGGCGCAGCCGCGTGTCGGCGGCGCTCAAATCAAGTTGCTCCGACGCCACCGTGGGGAGGGGGGTGGGTGCCTACTCATCAGGCGGCTTCGGCTTTGTCTCACGAGGGGCTTCGGCACGGCACGGCGCCAGAAGCGCCGGGCGCGGGGCGGGGCGGCGCGGGGCAGCACTGCTGGCGCACGCAGAGGGGGCGTAGCGCACCGCACCGCCGGCGAAGACGAGACAATGCCACTTGTAACGAGTTCCGGCGGGACGTGAGTCCCCCGCCCCGCCCCGCCCCGCCCCGCCCTGCACCCGCCGCACCGGCACAACAACACGGGCGGGGCCGTGGACGTTACGTATCCACATTATGATTGGGTGCGCCCCGCCCCACCCCGCCCCGCCCCGCCCCACGGTGCACGGCCGTAGGTGCTGCTGCACGGGGTAAACAGAAAACACGAAGCAGTGTGCGGTGCGGGTTAGCCTATCTATTCTTCTTGCCGTAAGACGCAAAATGGCGGCCCCTTTAGAGACTACAGACTGGCGAGCCCACAATACACGTGTTTTACCTGTTACACCCGGGCGCTGGCGGTACAGTACCCCATACTGCTGGCTGGTTGGCTGGGAACGCCCACCGCGCCGCGGGCCACACCGGTGTATTGTCGCAACGTCAATGAGGTCAGAGGGAAGGCGGGGCGGGGCGGAGCGGGGCGGGGCGGGGCGGGCCGGGGCGGGCCGGGGCGGGGCGGGGCGGGGCGAGGTCGGAGTGCGGCGCGGCGGTGCGCTTGTGACGCCCCTATGGTGCCGGCGCCCCGACGCCCGTGGGAACCCGATAGGCGCCGATAGAAGGGCGGGGCGGGGCGGGGCGGGGCGGGGCGCGGGGCGGGGCGCGGGGTTGGGCGCGGGGCGGGGCAGGGCGGGGCGCGGGGCGGACACACGCCGCTCGGCCCTGCCTCTATTGTGGTGCCAGTGATGTGTCTGTTCGCACCATCCACTGTCTACGCACTCTTAAAACCTTACGGTGATTTTCACTGTAAGCTACGGTGAACCCTGCAGCACTGTAGCTTACGGTGAATTTTCACCGTAAGCTACGGTGAATGTCACTGTAAGCTACGGGGAATCAGGGTGCATCACCGTAGCTTACAGTGACATTCACCGTAGCTTACGGTGAAAATTCACCGTAAGCTACAGTGCTGCAGGGTTCACCGTAGCTTACAGTGAAAATCACTGTAAGCTTTTATTAGTGCGAGCATGCGGTTTACAGCAGACCAAAGACAAAACACCCATAAAAATGAATCAATTGGTTTAACTATCTTACGGTTGTCTTTAGGACAGGACAGCCATGAAATGATAGTTATGACCGTTAAGACAAGGCATTCGTCGTGTATGATTGCGACAGCCGAATTTCAGACATCACATAGGACAGCCATTTCCTGAACTAGGAACTAGGCTAATGCTACCGCCACAACTTTTGACTTTTCTGCTCCCGACAAGAACAAACGCCTGCGACGGAATTGCATCGCATCCAGACGGCCAGACGCCAGACAGCCACCGATCCCTTGAGGGATCCTATCCAATCCAACCCGACTGCTACACCTCGAGGGGGAAACAAGTCTGAATTGGAGCAAAACTTCAATAAAAATTCAGAAAAATTCAGAAAAATTCACGGCATTTGTACAGTAAAATTCAGAGTTATTTCCCCCTCGTACACCTACACCGGCGCGGCGCGCCGAGGCCCTTCTCTACAACAGGACTGCCAGCGCGCTGCGCTGCGGCGGCAGCATCCGATGAGGCATGCACGGGGTCGCCGACCTGGAGGCGTGGCGAGGCGGGGCGGGGCGGGGCGGGGCGAGGCGGGGCGTGGCGGGGCGGGGCGTGGCAGCCCGGTGCACAACCCGCTGATGAAGGGTCAGACCGGAGCGTGCGAGCCGCGGGCTTGGCCGTCGGCCAGGATGCACCACCCCGCCACGCCCCGCCCCGCCCCTTACCCAGCATCTCCTCTCATCTTGCCAGACAAATTTTAACCCAAACTTAAATTAGTGCAGCGAGTATCGAGCACGACGAGGGCCCGGGCGGAGCGGGGGGGGGGGGGGGGGGGTTAAAGGGGGGAAAGGGGGCTTGCCAGTACGTGTGACTCATGGCTCAATATGTGCAGGCTTGCAGGGCAGGGTGTGTGTATGCTATGAGTGCCCCTGAGCCCTCACTGTTAAAGTTCTGCGAAGTATTTGCTTCGCAGGGCTACAAAGAATTCTCACTCTTCGTAAACTGCAAAGCATTTGCTTCGTAACTTACAAAGAAAACAGACACTTTGTAGGCTGCAAAGAATTTCTTTGCAGTCTGCGAAGCACGAGCTTTGTAGCCTACGAAGTACAGTATCCCTTTTTCTTTGTAAGTTACGAAGCAAATGCTTTGCAGTTTACGAAGAGTGAGAATACTTCGCAGAACTTTAACAGTGCTTATTTTTAAAGTAATGTGTAATGCGTAGACTATTTCTAGGGATAATATAAGGCGCTATTATGGGTGACAGGGGACACGGGGACACACCCGCCCACCCACACGCTTGCATGGTCTAATGAAGTCTTGCGGCGGTTTTCACCGTAGGCTACAGTGCTGCAGGGTTCACTGTAGATTGCATTGAAATTGGCCGTAAGATTTTTAGCGTGTGGTGCAGAGTAACCTGAAAACTTAAAAGAAAGCTATCAGACATGCTGTAAGTATGTGTGTTTTCCTTTCAGTTGCCTTCCAGAATCGAGTTCGCAGTCTCGTGCAACGGCAACCTGTTTCTTCGCACATCGAACGGCAGAGCTCAAAACTGGCATCGGTTGTATTGTAAGGGCATACTTTCGCTGACCCTGTTACGCTGGTATGGGGGAGGAGGTAGGGCTGGGTGAAGCAGGGTGGCGGGGTACATACCGGGGTACCCACCGGGGTACCCGGCCCCGAATGCAAATCAGGCACTCCCAGGTGAGCGCCCCCCGCCCCGCCCCGCCCCGCCCCGCCCCACCCTCCTGGTACAAGCTCCTTCCCCATTTGGATTCTGCGCGCGGTGCGGCGCGTATCTCTTCCCTTTCCGGTTCGGGCCTCACTCCCGACCGCGCGCCCGTCCGCCAGGCCGGGCCGGGCCGGGCCGGGCCGGGGCGGATCTCCCTGGGCAACCCCACATATGCAGGGCACCGGGACTTCACGCGTGAAATCGGGTCATACTGCTGCAGCTGCAGCGGCGAGACGAGACGCGCCCCGCACATGTCTGACGTATAGCAGAGGTATGATGATGCGCTGAGCGCACACACGTACAGCGTGCTTCAGAGAGCCCGTACCAGTGTGGGGTCTTGCCTACCCGCTCTAGCCTGAAGACGTCGTGGCCCCTTGGGTAGGCAGACCCGCAACACCGTTACGTATTACGTGTTCTCTGAAACACCCGGTGTACAGGCATTTTGAATTAAGCGCGACTCGGATCATACCCCTCCCCCCTCCCTCCCGCTGAGGTGTATCATTTCACCCAGAAAAGCAGTTGAGGGGACCAAATTCAAAAGCGACATGAACTAAATTTGAACTGATTTGATCACATAATTTTATGAAGTTGAGTAAATTTTCATTTGCCCAACAATATATAGTGAAATTTAGAAAAGACAAAAATTAGTGGATTTGTTTCAACTAACTAGTTTTCTGGGTATACGTGTGTTCCCGGGTTTTACTGAAGTCGAGCGATGAGCCCCTTCTCGCTCTCAGAATCATTCCAAACCCTATACACCCCCCCCCCCCCCCCCGGGCCCCCATACCACCCGCTGTTCTGCTGAGAAAGACAGTCGATTCCCGGCCCGGGAGGGAAAAGGCCTTGAATATGCAGAGCTGGTTAGACTTCGGGCGGCCTTCTGAGAGCCGATGGAGAGATGGAGTGTGAGAGAGAAGAGAGAAGGGAAGGGGGCGATATCGCGTTACGGTCGGGACGTTTGATAACCGTGGGACAAAGAGACACACGGCACGACCGGGCCGCCTCTAGAGAGTCTAGACTCTAGAGCGACCCGTCCAGCGTCTCTCCACTGGAGGGCCTCCAGTCCAGTCCCTCCCTACACTGTTAATTTGGGGTGGTCAGTATTTGTACGCCAAGACGTACCGGGCGTTTCATAAAAGACGCAGGTGCGGGCGGGTTTGCCTACCTGATCTCCCCGTAAGGCGCCATAGCCCCTTGGGTAGGCAAACCCACCCGCACCTGCGTCTTTTATGAAACACCCGGTACAGTGATCGCACGCTAGAGGCGTGCACCACGAAAAACTGTACGCCTGCGCCGTGCGACGACAGCACACCTTTGGCGTAGTGACAGCACACCTTCTTCGGACAATGCGACAGGGGGCAGGCGCGTTATAAGGTCTTGTAGATAGGGGGCGGTGCGCCTTGGGTTGCCTACATACAAGGGTTTTGTAGGGTAGGTTGCCTACCTTTCAGGCGGTTAACTAGAGACAGAGGGATGCCAAGGGTGTACTGCCGTACGCCATAGAGTGCAGTTTTGCTTAGTGCACGTCTCTGGCGTTCCTCACGATCACTGTACTTCCCGCCGTACAATTACTGCGCACCCCAAATTAACAGTGTAGCCGTAGCCGCGCGGCCGTACGCCTCCCCCGCGGCGCTGCGCCCAACCGCACTGGACACCCGCTCCAGCAGCCAACGCGCCGCCATCATGGATATTTCCAGTGGCGCAGCCTCCAGGCTGCAGGCTCCACAGCAGCAGGGCTTCGAGCAGCGCGGCGTGATGCACTCAACTTCTTTTACGTCATTTTCCAGGCAGTAGTTTTTCATGTTCCTGCCCCTTCTCTCTCTCTCTCTCTCTCTCTCTCTCTCTCTCTCTCTCTCTCTCTCTCTCTCTCTCTCTTTCTCTCTCTCTCTCTCCTCTCTCCTCTTCTAACCGCCAGCCGAGCGGCGAGAGTTGTGAAATAATAAAGGGCCTAAGTGCTGCGCGGCCGGGCCGGGCCGGGGCGGCGCGGTCCTTGACCGCTCGCGGCCTAAAGCGATGCGCTGCGGCTGCAGGCTGGGCCCCCGCGGGATAGCCGGGCCAGCCGGGCCGTGGCGAGCCGCACACATCTCGATATGATACTCAGTCCAGTCTGAGGCAGCGCGCCGGAGAGCAGTGGTGCAGCGCAGTGCAGCCTCCCAGCGCAGCCCGACGCAGCCAGCGCAGCCCAGCGCAGCCCACGGACGCAACGCGGACGCGGCGGAGTTCAACAAAAAACGTCGGCATGGCTGAGTACCGAGAGTCTTTTCGGCGGTGGACCTTCACAGATTTCCCGGAAAATTGTCCCGATCGACCCTCGCAATTAGCGAAAAACGGTTTCGTGTTCATAAACAGTGCTGGCGGTGAGTGGAGTTTGAAGTGCGTTTTTTGTCATTTTGAGGTTGATTCATTTTGGGCCGGCGCAGGTATTGGTGCGCGACATGCGCAAAGCTCGCCAAATTGCGAAATGGTGCGGAATGTGTTTGTAAACAATGTCCCAATAGAGGAGTGGGAGTTAGAGGATGCTTTCTTTTCTGACGCAGAGTATGCGGCAAGCGAAAAATGAAAAATGAAAAATGTGTCGCCAGATCATCCTAAATACGCATCTTTGGAAAGTCGCCTGCAGTCGTTCGTCTCGTGGCCCGCTGCGATAACGTTGCGCGGCAACGCCTGCGCAGATGCTGGGTTTTATTATTCAACATTTAGCGATAATTTGATCTGCTTTCAGTGCTCGGCAATTGTTAACAATATAACGGCTGATGTGACGCAGGAATGCTTGTGGAGGAGGCACGCGATTCTCAGACCGAGCACTGTGAAAAATATGTCTGTAAAATTACGACCTTTTTCGTAATTTGTGATTTACAAATGGTGTTGTAAATTTACAATCCAAATTGTAAGTTTACGAACGCTTATTTGTGCTCGTTTAAGAATTACAAGTCGATACCAAGTGTCCTTAAAATTTTGTAATTTTACAATTTGATATCGTAACTTTACGACATTTCTCATGGAAAATTCCCTTAACTCTTACGAATATTTCTCACAGTGAGTTGTATGTACATTTTGGCCAAAAGGGGTCGTCAGTATGTGCAAAATGTGCATAGGACTGTTTGTGTGGAGACGCACGCTGATGCCAGTAGTGCGCCGGCCGCTGCCCAAACTGCTGTTAATTGTATGCGGTGTGAGGAGGGCGCGCAGCGTGTATTCTGTAAAGTGTGTCTGACGGAAGAGGTCGGCCTCGCCTGTATTCCCTGTGGCCATGTGTGTCTTTGCACATGTCTAACTATAGGATATATGTAATGGATGTATTAACCCTCTTTATTATTATATTTGTTATAGTTGTAGTTCATAATGTTATTTTAATGTATTACTTTCTTATTATAATAGAAAATATCCTGTTAACTAACCGTAGAAATACGTAAGCCTGTGCTCTTAGACTAAGCAAAAATACAAAAAAATTGTAAAATGTAACCCTGAAAAACCGAAATAAAAACAAAAAAACAAAAAACTTTGACTATTTATTGTCCTGCGTGTGGTTTCAAATATTGCGCGGGCATTAAATAGCCATAGTCTTTGTTTTGGTCTTCAGTCGACATCCGATCCCGATTGGGTAAGACATCATTAATTATTTTACATTGGTGGTGGATATGCCTTGCACCTGGGTGTGCGCGAGTGGTGGGGTGGCTAAAAAGTGAAAACCGAGCCGCTTTACATCTACTACTGCCGCGTCAGGGTAGAGCCCCAGAGCAGACCAGCCCCAGCCGCCTCGAGTCTCTCTGTTTCAGCTCAGCCCTGCAGGGCATGGCGTCGTCATGCAGAGCAGCCGATCTGGAGTCTCCAGGCAGCCCCAGAGGACTCTGTGCCCTCGGCGTGTAGCAACTGCCTTTAGCCTCCAGTCAGCCCCTGAGGACTTTGTGTCTTCGACGTGTAGTCTCCAGGCAGCCCTGTAAGACGCTGGGGTCCTGGAGGAGAGTAGCCCGCCTGGAGTCTCCAGGCAGCCCCAGAGGACTCTGTGTCCTCGGCGTCGTGTAGTCTCCAGGCAGCCCTGTAAGTCCCCAGTGGCCTGGGGAGAGCAGCCGCCTCCTGGAGTCTCCAGGCAGCCCGGCAGCGGGCCCGGCATGGAGCAGAGCAGCACACTTCCGCCTGGAGCCTCCAGGCCGCTTATCGGTGCAGCGGCCCGAGCCGATAGCTTTGGCCGCTCGCCGCACCGAGACTGAGCGCGCTGCAGAGCAGGGCCAGGACCCCCGCCAGCCCGGCCCCGGCCCGGCATCGGCCCGCCAGGACTTCAGCAGGGCACTGAATGCGATCCCTGCAGATACAACGTGAACTTTCTCCTCTGGGAATCCTCGTGCGCGCATGCGCATGCCGGCGCCCCGCCCCGCCCCGCCCCGCCCCGCCCCGCCCCGCCCCGCCGCGGTGACGGCCGCGAGGGACCTCGCTGGACAGGACAGGATGATGCCCACCCTTCCTCCGTCAGACTTCCTCCTCCTCCAGCGGCTCTTAAAGAGCTCCCTGGCCTGGTCCCGGCCCCGGCGCGAAGGCCTGCGCTTGCAGCTCGACGCCAGTGCTGCCAGAAAAGTGGGCAAAATGCGCCCAACGCACAGCCGCGTTGAGCGGTCGGTATCATCGCCTGCCTACTAGGCCACCCTTGTGCACAGCAATGAAGATGTTGCCTAGTAGGCGGGCGTTGGTAATACACACCGCTTAACACGGCTGTGTGTTGGGCGCTTTTTGCCTACTTTTCTGGCAACACTGCTCGACGCGGCGGAGCGACCGCGACGACGTGGGTGTCCCGTCTAAGGGCATAACTGCGAACGCGCCGGCGTCGCGACGCCATCAGAAGGGATTATCCTCGGGCCCAAGGGGAGGTCGCCGTCGGATAGCGCGCGGGGGGTCGAGCACCCGGCCCGGCCCGGCCCGGCCCGCTTTCCCAATGCATCGTAAGTCAAACGTGAGCCGAGCGTGCGTCGCGTCAGCCTCGGCCTCCTCAACGGCGTTGTCGTGACCGACTGAGCCCTTCCGGACCCCGGAGCCGAGCGGGGCGTCGCCATTACCACACGCACCGCGCCCGGAGCCCAGAGCCCGGAGCACGAGAGCTGTGGCCGGGGCGTTATCTCCCTGCCCGCCCGCCCGGCATCGCCCCGGAGCCCGAGACCGGGCCGGGCCGATAAGGGTATCGAGAGGGAATGCTTAAGCCTGCGCCGCGCCCGTCGCCACAGTGAATGGACGACGGGAATCCCGGAAGCGCGTGCGCGCGCTCCGGTCACGGCCCGGAGGATTCTTGTACGAGGAGGATCCGGGTGAACTCCGCTCGGAAGACACACGGAGGGACACCCGGAGAGACACCCGGAGGGGCACCCTGAGGTGAGGGACCCTCCCTGTGTCACAGAGAGGGTCCCTACCCCTACCTGAGGTACCGGGTATTTCAGAGAACACGTGACGGTTTGCCTACCCGCTTCAGCCCCGTAAGGTACCATGGCGCCTTGGGGCAGGCAGACCCCCAACACTCACAGAGAAAATTTTTTGGTTGCTGTCATTGAATCCCTGATTACTACCATCAAACTGCTGTTCGATCCGTCTGAATCGTTGTGGGCATCGAACTTTTCGATTGCTGTAATCGAAATTTCAGTTCCGGGAACTCAAATTTTGATCCCCCTGATGATTTTGACGGATCGAACAAAATTTGATGACTGCAACCAAATATTTTTCTCAGTGCTGATACGAGTTTTCTGAAACTCCTAGTACACCCGGAGGGGCAACCGGAGGGGCAACCGGAGGGGCAACCGGAGGGGCAACCGGAGGGGCAACCGGAGGGGCAACCGGAGGGGCAACCGGAGGGGCAACCGGAGGGGCAACCGGAGAGGCAACCGGAGGGGCAACCGGAGGGGCAACCGGAGGGGCAACCGGAGGGGCAACCGGAGGGGCAACCGGAGGGGCAACCGGAGGGGCAACCGGAGAGGCAACCGGAGGGGCACCTGGAGGGAGATCTGGAGGTTCACCAGCCCACTCGGGTGGCCGCGCGACACCCGCGACAGACCGACTGGCGTGTCCCCCTCCCCCCTCCCATGGCGCGACATAGGGCGCCTCTGGAATCCAGGATGCCGAATGCGACCAAGCCCGGCCTAGCCCCCCGAGCCAAGCCGGCTCCGATGCGAAACCCGTCCCTACTCTGCCAACCAGCCCCAGTACCGGTCCAACGAGAACGAGCCATTCTCTTTCTCCCCTTCACCGCCACACCTCCCCCTCCTCCCCCCTCCTCTCTGCGCGGTGCGATGACAGGAATGCACCCGCACAACACAAGCCGCCTGCCCTGCCCCCCACTCGGGGGGGGGGGGGGGGGCTACCTGCTGCGTGTTGTTGCCGTGTGTGGGAAAGGAGCGGCCGCCCGCCCGGCCCGCCCGCCCGCCGCGCGCAACCTCGCCTCCTGCGCCGAGCCCGAGCCCGCCCCGCCCCGGCCGCGCTGCCGAGGGCGTTCATGTGGTACTCGACCCGGGTACCCGAACTCGCTGTGCCCGCCGCGGCGGCGCTGGCGCTGCCTCCCGTCCTGACCCGGGCCCACACCCAGGAAAGCGAGTACTTGGATAATGCAAAATGTACTTGAATCGAGTGCACAATACTTGATAATTTCAAGTACCAAGTTCTTGAGTATTTGTGCTCAAATCAACCCCAATTTGTTTTCGAATCGTTCCCCTTCGCGCTTGAATGGAACTCATGCTCTTGGTTTAAGTCTAAATTGGGCTTGGATTGAGCGCCAAATTATACTTGAGATATTCAAGTACACGCTTCTCTGGGTGCAGTGTTGCCGGAAAAGTACGCAAAAAACCGCCACCAAAACACAGCCGAGTTGAGCGGTCGGTATCAACGCCTGCCTACTAGGCCATCCGTCTGCACAGCTGTCAAGATGTTGCCTAGTATGCAGGCGTTGATACCGACCGCCCAACATGGCTGTGTGAGTGAGGCGGTTTTCGCATCGCCTACTTTTCTGGCAAAACTGACCCGGGCGTGACCCGGGCCCAGCCAGCCGCGGGGCGACGCGGCGGGTCGCCCAAGCACAGCTGAGGGTGATTCTGAGCAGCGTTTAGTAGCGTCCTCTCTCTCTCTCTCTCTCCATTCTTATGGCCGGGTCCCATGAGTGTGACAAGGACAGAGAGACGGAACCTCACCGTGCGGAGTCACCTGGCGCTGAGCGCTGAGTCACCGCGGCTAGGCGTGCCTTGCCGTGCCGTGCCGTGCCGTGCCGTGCCGTGCCGTGCCGTGCCGTGCCAAGCAGGCCGGCTGGGTCGCCCTCATTCACTGACACAACATACACAAAGCAACCGCGCCCGAAGCCCGCCGAGGCCAGGCCGCGGTGTCGGGAAGGTATGCCGGGGAGGCAGATAGGCAACTCGGCTTGCCTATATGGGTATATGTAGGCAACACTCCGACCGTACTTTCAGTTCACTGTCTAACTCTTTAAGCGTCGCACTAGAGGACACGGGCTAGACAAAAAAACTAGACAGCTGGGCTTAAAGCATGCCTTGACCCGCAGCGCGTTCAATCCGAAATTTCATTCAATCAGTTACTGAGGGCACCACCGCAGGGCAGGGCACAGCGGCCGTTGCACAAGACTGGCGCCCCCGGGTCTCGGTTAGAGTCCTAGAGAGTGGACTCTAGAGTCTCGGTCTTCCTCGGTGTACGTCGTCCTCGAACCACGACTCCTCCTGAGAGCGACTCCTAATCCGAGCGATAACGACTGTCGCGCTGCGTCAAGCGCGGATCGGGGGGGTGCAAAGGGTCAATTGCCCCCCACTCCCAGCACCTAGACAGCCGCCTAAAAGGCAGGCAAAAGGCCATACGTTGCCCCTGTAAGTAGGCAGAAAGGGCTACTTTGCCCCTCCCAAAGACCGCCTCGTTATATCCGCCACTGCGCTGCGTCGCGTCGCGTTGCATCGGCTGCGCGTCCACTCCACGCGGCTTTTTAACTTAACTCACCCATTTCAGATTTGCTGGGTTCCTCCTGATCATCACTGCCGTTGATTCGCATCGTTTGCCGCCGCCGCCGCCGCGCGGTTGCCGCTGCTGCTGCTGCGCCCCCAGCGGAGGTTCTCGGCAACGCCGCACTTCACAAACACAACACAATCACTTGTTCATACTTGAGCGTGCGACAGGACAGCACAACAACACGGCCGCGCGCCAGATCACGGGAGGGGCCGGCCGGGCGGGATGAGGAGAGGCCAGAAGGCGTCGGCCTGCCTCGGCGCCGACTGTCTGTCACTCTGGGACCGCCGGGGGCGGGGCCGGGGCCGTCGCGACGCCGTCCTTTCTCGCCCCGTCGATGGAATTCCAAGTCGGATATATTTTTATCCGGTGTGTGTGTGTGGCGCGGGAGCGAGCGAGCGTCTCTGGCTGCCGTGAGGCGCGCGGAGCGGAGCGGAGCGGTCGGTGGAGCAGCGCGGCGCGTCGCGTCAGTGCACGGGGCGGAGCCGCGGGACGAACTGGCTGGCTGGCGGCTGGCGGCCGGTGCACGCCCCGCCACGCTACGCCACGCTACTCCCCGAGCCACGCAGCGTGCCCCCTCCTCTCCTCCTTCGACTCCCCCTTCTCTCTCTCTCTCTCTCTCTCTCTCTCTCTCTCTCTCTCTCTCTCTCTCTCTCTCTCTCTCGTCCCGACCGCCGCCGCCGCTCAGAGAGGCCCTACTCCGAGTACCCGTACCCACCCGCTCCGGACGGCTAGGCGTGCCTTGCCGTGCCGTGCCGTGCCGTGCCGTGCCGTGCCGTGCCGTGCCGTGCCGTGCCGTGCCGTGCCGTGCCAAGCAGGCCGGCTGGGTCGCCCTCATTCACTGACACAACATACACAAAGCAACCGCGCCCGAAGCCCGCCGAGGCCAGGCCGCGGTGTCGGGAAGGTATGCCGGGGAGGCAGATAGGCAACTCGGCTTGCCTATATAGGTATATGTAGGCAACACTCCGACCGTACTTTCAGTTCATTGTCTAACTCTTTAAGCGTCGCACTAGAGGACACGGGCTAGACAAGAACAAAGCAGAAGGGCGGGCTAAAAAAAAACTAGACGGCTGAGCTTAAAGCATGCCTTGACCCGCAGCGCGTTCAATCCGAAATTTCATTCATTCAGTTACGTTAAGTTGGCTAGCATGATATGGCCACAGCGCACCTGTCACGCCTCACGCCAGCTTCTGATCTATCTCCCCGTACACTTTCTCACAAGGCTAACAAGGCTAACAAGGCTAACAAGGAAAATAACAAGGCTAATGATTTAAATGGTGAATGAAAATCTAAATTTAAATCTAAATTTCCTTTAGCGAAGTACACGGAGAGAAAAGACTTGCTGTTCTAGCAAACCTCGTTGCAAATGTAGCGCCTACAACGTTTTTTTTTGCTGCCCTAGCAAAAAACAAAGCTGCGACGGCAAACTGTAAGGCTGAGACGGCAAACGAGTTCGATATATCAGCAATATTTTTACTGTCCGAGCACAAAAAAAATGTAGGCGCTATATTTGCAACGAATTTTGCTAGAACAGGAAGTCTTTTCCCTCCATGTAGATTGAGTATGTAATGAGTGCTAAATTCGCTCGCGGATACTAATCACACTGTTTGTAAGCGAACTGGTTATCTTTCAGGCAGAGTCTACCTCCAGCGACTCCAATTTTACGACGTTTGGTCGGGTGTTGGCGGCCTTGTTAGGTCCGAGCGGCTGGCGGCTCGCTACCTCGTCAGCTGATTTCTATCTTATCGTCGTGACCGTCCTTGATTATGGCTCTGGCCGTAGACCTGCCGTACACACAACTCCGTACGTGAAATTTGAAACGTTTCGCACCTGTAAAGCAAACTAGGGGCTCCTTTAACTTCTATACCGCCTGGAGATCCGCCTTTGCTTAACTACCGCACCGCACACTTGTCGCTGTCTCATATTCACACCCAGACAACCAATTAGTTCAGTGGACCAGAGTCAAGACCGACGAAAATTTTGGCTATATCATCTAAATTTGAGCTGATTTTGATCAAATAATTTTATTACAAAAATGACTAAATTTTTATTTGCCTAACAATATTTACGAGGGTACTAAAGATTAGTCGGTTTCAGGAACTTAATTTTGTTACCTACAAACCCAATTTAGTTCTATCAACTAACTGGTTCTCTCGGTGCAGTCTCGATAAGCGATCGGCTCAAAATTAACGCTGTAGCCACTTTTCATGCCAAAATATTGGCATTCTTTTTCAAATGCCAAATTTTGGCATGTTTCTAAAGAAATGCCAATGTAAGGCCACTTATAATGCCAAAAGATGTCATTTTTCAAAAGGAGGCCAAAATTTAGCGCTGACCAAAGAATGCCAAAGCCTGGCATTAAAAGAAGCCACTACGTTTACAGTGCTGTTGTTGCAGTTCACGTACGTTTAAGCGTTTTTTTTTTGTTTTTTTTTTTTTTGGGAGCATGTCACAGTATGCGGGGTTGCCTACCTGCTCTTGCCGTCAGGTGCCATGGCCCACAAGGTAGGCAAACCGCGACGGTTTATGTGACCCCGGGTACGGTACGGTACGTACCCGCCGTTGAGGAGGCGCGGCCGTGCTGGTGCTGCCATGCGGGATGAGAGCAGTAAAACATGACGAGGCGAGACGAGGCGAGAGGACCGCCATGTTTCAGTCGGTTTCCCACAGCCGCGCCGCACGCGCGCCGCGCCCGGCCTGTCCCCGCTCACCCCGGACGACGCGCCCCGCTCGCCCCGAGCCCCGCCCGCCTCGAGACCCGCCCCGAGCCCCGCCCCGAGCGGGCTATTTAGCAGAGAAACTCCTTGCTCTCCGAGCTCGGGCCGAGCCTCCGGCGTCATCAGTCGAGCGAGTCGCGCAACTTATAAGAGAGGTGTAAAGCTCACCGCGCCCCGCCGCCGCCGGTGCGATGGGGTCGCAGGGGCGGGGGGCGGCACGGCAGCCGTGGCTGCCGCGGAAGTTTTGGAAGTCCACCGGAAGAGTTCATCCATGCAGCGGCGAAAGAAGTGGCCCTTGAATCCTACCTACGTGGGAATAAGTGTCACTAAAAATATGCAGTGCCATTATTGGTATAAGAACTTCACGTATTCTTTAAGTGAAGCAGATTGGCACGGTTTCCTTTTGGTTTTGCGGGTATGAGTGTACACTCTTAACTTCTTACAAAGAAAATTCTTGTATTACAAAGAATTCTGTGCAACCGTAATACAAAGCCAAATTTTCTTTGTAATACAAAGAAAAATGTATGTAATACAAAGCAAAATTTTTTGTAATACAAGATAATTTTTTGTATATTACGGTTGCACAGAATTCTTTGTATTGTACAAAAAAATTCTTTGTAAGAAGTTAAGAGTGTATGTATCTTTCTTGTTTTTTGTTTTTTTTTTGGGGGGGGGGGGGACACCCTGACCAATACTTCTTTCGCCCCTCGCGACACGTTATGAGAATCAAGGCCATAATTGAAATTTTAGCTGAGCTAATTTCAAATTGGACTTAAACTTAAAATTTAAGCGCTCAGCCCGGTGAGATTGCGCCAGGGGAAGCGGCGGGCGTGAGGCGTGAGATGTGGCCGCATCAGATTAGCCAACTTTGAGTGACTAAGTGAATGAAACGGCACGTTCTAAAATTGAACGCGCGCGGGCAGAGGGAGACCTGGGGAGACGCACTTTTAGCCCGGCTTTACACGGTTTTAACGTGCGTCCACCTTATCATATATTTTATGTGTGTAGTTTTAGCTGGTTTTAGCAGCTCACTAAGAAAACTGAGTTCTTGGATCAAGGAAAATGTACTTGATCACGGAATCCGAAAGGATATACAGTAGGTATGCCTTGGATCGAGCCATATCTACTTCCGGATTCCGTGATCAAGGACATTTCCTTGAATCAGTAACTCGTTTCTTTCGGTGCTGCTTGGCGGTCTGACGCGACGAGCTGACGTTTTGCGTCCAGAGGGTGCTGCTGCTTGCACACGTGTGTAGCGAGAGGCGAGACCATCTGCGGAGGTCATCGATGCGATGCGCGTTGTGAGACCGCGGCGCGGTGGTCTGTGCCGAAATGGAGATGGAGAATTCAGAGCGGGTCGGACCTGGCCTGGCCGAGAGGAGAGAAAGTGCCAAACCCCCGAGCAGGTCGGGCCGAGCCGGGCATCATCACACGCAGGTGGCAGGCCTGGCGGGGCGGGGCGGGGCGGGGCGGGGCGGGGCGGGGCGGGGCGGGGCACATGACCAGCTCGGGCCGGGCAGGGCCGGGCAGGGCGGCCAGGTGCGCTGCGCTCGCGGTAAAGCAGGGGTTGGGCCAGGCAGAGCAGCTGCAGCATCGGCTAATGTACCCGCTTTTATTATTTCCAAGCCTCCGATTCAGAGTGCCGCTGCCGCTGCCGTGGTGCGGCAAAAACAAGAGTCTCAAAGGTCACTGGTGCTTACAGCGGTAAGGTATGCCGGCTCGGCGCTAGTCTCGGTGGCGCTCTGCTCTGACGTCATCGACCCTAGGAAGGAGGCACGGGGCACGGGCAGAGGTGTAAAGCGGACCAACCCGGACTCAATATTTGGCTGAAAAAGACATTCTGAAACTGCTCGGTGTCGATTGAAGTGGAGGAATGTGTGAGAGACCTCACTGTGAAAAATATCTTCGTAAATTTACAACATATTTTGTAATCACAATTTACAAAATATGTTGTGAAATTACGACCGCCCATTCTTGCTCGCCAATGAATTTTAAGTCGATACATAGTAATTGTAATTTTACGATTTCAAGTTGTAATTTTACAACATTTATCATGGAAAATTTTCCTGTAACCTTTACAAGTATTTTTCACAGTGCTATCTCGACCCGGAGAAACGTAACGGGGATCCGTTTCGGACCGAAATTTAATCCATTTCAACAATATGACGAATGTCCGTGTTGGGTCCGGATGGGTCCGGTTTACACCTCTGGGCACGGGCTCTCCCGCGCACACGGGGCTAGGAGTTTGTCACGGCGAGTGCATTTTATTTCGAACCTTGGACATAATTCTGCAGGTCACTGCTGTAATGAGAACCCATGATTGCGATGCAGACTATCAGCTTTCGTGTCATTCATTCAACTACAACACGACATAACATTGGTGGTTGTAGAATGTTCCCTCTGGGATGGTGGAGGATGTTTCATTGACGCGATGGCCGCAAGACAAACTAAAGCGATACAGCGACACGCGAATAAATTGAGGTGTCAGTTCTTCGCCTGGTGGGCCTGCCCCGGGCCCCGGGCCGGCACCGGCGCGTGGCACGATGGTGGGCGTTCCCCGGGCGTTCCCTGAGAGGTCACAGAGGGCGCGAGCCGCCCTCTCGCCGTAATGGGCAAACTTTGCGGGGAAGTTAGGCGACGCCCCGCAGCTGCGCCTGTCACCGCCTGGGTCGGGCCTATGCCGCCCTATAGGCCGCCGACTCCACCGCCCTGGGCCCTGGGCGCCTACTTCCAGCCCTCCTTGCTGGCGAGCAGATCGCGCACGGCCTGCCGCACCTCGTCCGTGAACACGTACAGGCCGTGGTCCCGCAGCAGGTTGGCCACCCGCAGCTCGATGGCGCGCTGCTCCTGGGACTCGCTCCACTGCAGGCGGAGCTCGGCGCGCAGCGCGGTGTCGAGCTGCGGACCAGAGGCGGGCCGCTTATTTACAATCCCTTGGCGATTCAGCGCTTTACGGCAAATTCAGCAGTACGCGGCCTCGGCAGCGTCCAGCGGCTTTCGGGACTATGTAGGACTATTTTGATCGGACCCACGCAGCCAACCTAACCTAACCTAGCCTAACCTAACCTAACCTACCCTAACCTATCCTAACGTGTGTCCGCCAAGTAGGGTGGCCGCGGTTGGGGCCGCGTACAGCGGAATTTGCCGCAAAGCGCTGAATCGCCGCCCAGCCGGGGGAGAGAGTCAAGAGGCGCCCGGCAGGTAGGCAACCCAACTGACGCACCTGCGCCGCGGTCCGAATCGAGCAGTTTACCAGCAGGAAAGTAGGCACTTAAGCAATTAATTAAGCAATTAAGTCGCCTGAGCTGCGTCTGCGCTTGCCAACTAGGCAACAAGTCCGCACCTGTGCTAAGGTGTTGCCTACTAGGCAGGCGCAGTTGCAGCCCGCTTTACTCCGCTGTGTTTAGGCGACTTATTGCCTACTTTTCTGGCAATACTGGTTACCAGTGTTGGCAGAAATGTAGGCGAAAACCGACCAGCTCACAGCCGTGTTCGGCGGCCGGTTAATCGCCTGCCTACTAGGCAACGTCTTCATAGCTGTGCAGAGGGATGGCCTAGTAGGCAGACGTTGCTACCGACCGCTGAACACGTCTTTTCTGGCAACACTGAGTACACGTACCGGCTCCCAGTTGTTGCTCTGCAGCGCCGCCGTCACGGCCGGCACGATTTTGCAGGACGGGTAGCCCTGAAATAAGCGTTGTGTTCCAGAGTCATAGTTATTTCTGTAAGGGACCTGTCACGACTTCCTGTCTATTCCAACAAGATTTTGTAGGGGGAAGGTGGGATGGTCAAGGAATTTTTCTATAACCTCCTTCACTGTAATCAAAAGTGTTCAACTGACACACACTTCAAAGTTTTGAACACAGTGTTGAACACTTTAAAATGCTTCGTTAAAAAGATTATGTATTTTATATGAGGAAGTAAGTGTTAGACCGATATAGTGGCTAGCAGAACGTGTCCAACGAACGTGTTGAACACTTTCGTCCGTAATGAAATACATGACATGGTCTTTTAAACAAGCAACTTAAAGTGTTCAGCACTGTTCACAACACTTTGAAGTGTGTGTCAGTTGAACACTTTTGATTACAGTGTTGGCAACGACACTCACGAACAAGGCGTCCAGGTCCGTCTGCCACTGGGTCGTCTTGTAGGGGTTGCGGTGGTACACGGCGCCCATGATGTCCGGCGAGCTGAGGTGCTCCAGGAGGTCCGCCACCTTGTCCAGGTTGTCCTCGTGCTGGCCGTAGGCCGCCACCAGCATGTCCACGGGCAGCGGCTCCTCGGCGAGGCACACGATGTCCCGGACGAAGCCGGCCGCGTCCACCAGGACCCTGCAGTAGCGCGCCGAGCCCGGCGTGCCGGCCTGCAGGCTGCGCGCCTCGCCGGCAGAGGGCAGCAGCGGGAAGGGCCCGGGCGCGCGCACGCGCAGGAAGTGCAGGCGGGCGCGGGGCGGCGCGGCGGGCAGCGTGCAGCCCAGCACCACGGGGGACGTCAGGGTCGGCACCATCTCCGTGTAGCGCCAGTACGGGCCCAGCACGGCGCGCACCGCCTCGCCGATCTGTACGCGCACGGTAAAAAGGATTTTGTTCTCATAACAAAAATGTTTGTTAATATAAACAAAATCAAAAATATTTGTTCCGGGAACTAAAAATTTGTTGCGGGAACTAAGTTTCTGTTACTGCAACAAAATGTTAGTTGTGACAACAAAATCGAACAAAATCCTCATTCTGTTGTCACAACTAACAGATTGTTCCCCCAACAAAAATTTTCTTGCAGTAACAGAAACTTGGTTCCCCCAACAAATTTTTAGTTCCCGGCACAATTTTTTTTTTGATTATGTCTATATTAACAACCTTGTTTGTTGTGAGAACAAAATCCTTTTTTCCGTGCGGCCCGGCAATTTCCACGAATACAACGGTGTGAGGCAGACGGGTATTTCCGCCTGTCTACTCGGCAAACTTTCCACACACCGGAAAAACAAAGGTGCGACCTAATGCCTTTAAAAGGTGCTATTCTCTAGTGCCTTTAGAAAGGCGCGATTGCGTCCAAAGGCACTAAAATATAGCACCTTTCGGTCAAATTAGTGCCTCTGTAGGGGTGCTGTTTGAATAATGCCTTGGTAAAGGCACTATTACGAGTAGCACCCCTAAAAGGGTGTTATGTCCTACCTTTGTTTTTCCAGTGCACATACCGGAAAAACAAAGGTGCTAAGCAGCGCCTTTCCTGGGGCACTAAAATCAAGTGCTAAGTTTAGTGCGTTTCCTGGGGCACTAAATCTTAGTGCCTTTGCAAAGGCACTAAATTTTGTTAGTGCCTTTTAAAGGTAGGACTTAGCACCTTTGTTTTTCCAGTGCACACGAGGCTACCTTCTGCCTTTTTGCCTACTTATCTGGCAACACTGGTGCCTCTGGCACGCCAAGGGTCAGTGTTGCCAGAAAAGTAGGCAAAACCCGCCCAACACACCCCCGTGTTGAGCGGTCGGTAGCAACGCCTGCCTACCAGGTTGATACAGAGCGCTCAACACGGCTGTGTGTTGGGCGGTTTTTGCCTACTTTTCTGGCAACACTGCTAAGGGTGTGCTTTCATTTTGCGCCACCCTAGTGTGCGCCTTTGGCGTGCGATCACTGTACGCTCCGGCGTACAGCTACTGATCCCCCCAAGTTAACAGTGTGCGTTTGGGGTGGAGTACCACATGCCACCACTGTTAAATCCTTGCGAAGTAAAATTTCGTATTACAAACTAAATAGTTTGTAACTTGCGAAGTATCTGGCTACCTACAAACTATTTTGTTTGTAAAGCGGAAAAAGTTCGTAAGCTGCTTGAGAAGCTTTGCGAACTATTTTGTTTGTAATGCGAACCTTTGCGAAGCTTCCAATTTGTTTGTAACGTTTGTTCGTAAGGTTTGACCAGTGACACTCACCCGAGGGGTCCTTCACTCCGTTTAGTCATGTACATACCGATGGTCCTATGAACAAAGTCCGATGTCCCGCGATGCGTTTCAAAACAGTCCGATCTCCTTCGAGGCGTTTCAACAAAGTCCGAAGTCTTTTTCGGGATTCTCCGAGTGACACATGTTTAAAGCTCTAGTAGGTCTCAACGGCGAAATTATATCATTTGATTATTGTTGAAATTTGTTTGACATGTATTCATAAACACGTGGCAGCAATCGGTTTTCTTTCATGCGCAATATTAAGAGAAATATTCTACTCAAAAGCCGACGCTGCAGATGAAATCAGAAAAGGAGATCGGACTTTGTTGGAGCGCTATGAAGAGACTTCGGACTTTGTTAAAATTCATCGAGAGACATCGGACTTTGTTCATAGGACCCATCGATACGGAAATTTCATCATTTTTTCGTCATTTTCAGTCATTTTTAGTCATTTTCAGTCACTTTTCGTCACCCAACGTATTTTCAGTTGTAGTCATTTTAAAGTAATTTTTAGTCAGATTTAGTCAATTTTAATAATTTGTAGTCACTTTTCGTCACTTTTTGTCACTTTTTGTCACTTTTCGTCATTTTCAGTAACTTTTCGTCATTTTTTTTGTCAATTTTAGTAATTTTATTTTAAGTTGTTTTTGTCCTTTTCAGTCAATTTAAGTCATTTTTTAGTCATTGACTTATTTTTAATCTTTAGTCATGTAGACGAAAAATCGTGTGAAGGACCCCTCGCACTCACCCCCTCGCTCCTGCTGAGGCCGCGCTGCGGCTGCGTGTCCGCGCTGGAGCCGGGCTGGGCCGCGCTGCTGGCGGTGGCGCTCCGGGCCGCGGAGGCCTCCTCCGGGTCCGGGCTGCGCTCCTCCACGTGCGCGCGCGCCCGCAGCAGCGGGTCCCACAGCGCGCGCATGCGCTCCGCCAGCTTGCGGCCCACCTCCAGCGAGCTGTAGTGCGGGTGGTCCAGGTCCGCGGCGCACAGCCGCCGCTGGTACGTGGTCACGGGCCCGCCCGCCAGGATGAAGGGGTCGTTGGTGCGGCCCAGGCGGTCGATGACGAGCAGCCCGTCCAGCACCAGCCCGCTCGCCACCAGCGCTGCATGCCAGCGCAGCAGGAAGAAACAATTTTTTTTTATTAATTTTTTTTGTCAGATTACCCCTGGATTACATCAATACTACTTCCGTGCGAGTATCCTATGATTAATATATACGGATCATCCTGCTATGATTACTCCGGATTATACGTATATCTTCTTGGAATATCTCTGTATTATCCTATGATTAAACTTCGGATTACCCTTTAAGGGGAGAGGGTACTGAAAAAATAGTGATTTCGGGTCCAAAAAATGATGCAAAAACCAAAATATTAAATAGCCAAAATTAGAAAATCCGAATCATAATTCTTGTAGTTTAGACTTTAGAGAGAAAAAACTTTCTCGGACCAAATTTGTTGAGCACAGGACATTTCTTATGCGCTCCTACATTTGCCTATACATTTGATTTTCTCTCAAACTACATGACCCACAGGTCTATAATTTTTCAGAAGAAGGTTTTAGGTCAAACCCTATCAAGGGGTGCAATAACTTTTTTCGAGGCCAACCCTTTCTTAGTGATCCCATTTTCAGTACCCTCTCCCCTTAATTTCCAAGGACTCCCCTTAGATTATTTCCGATTCCTCTCCTATCGCGTCGTTATTAGATTAGCTCGATTCGGTTTTCCCTCGGCTGACGTACGCGCAGCCTGTCCAGCAGCGACGCCGTGCCCCTCGGGCGGCTCGCGGGCTTACCCGAGAACGTGACGGGGTGGATGGCCTTGGGCTGGAAGCAGAGCAGCGCCAGGGCGGGGATGGAGATGGGCGCCAGCTCGTCCAGCCGCACCTCCGAGTCGCGCGGGTGGACGAGGCCGAGCAGCAGCCCGAAGGTCCGGGGGTCGCGCTCCTTCGGCCGGAACGTGAAGTGGGTGGCGCGGAGGTCGTTGGTCGACCCTCCACCGCCGCCCCCGGCCCTGCCCCCAGCCCCGGCCCCACCCCCGCCCCCGGTCCCGCCCCCGGTCCCGCACAGCCAGCCCTCCAGCTCGCAGCCGCGGCACACCGCCACGCCGGCGGCCTCCAGCTCGGACAGCAGCGCCGCCTCGACCTGCGGGGGGGCGGAGGGCGGAGGTTACACTCGCCGTCAGCATGATGTGAAATACATACCAGGTGGAACATAAAACACGTAATAGTGGTAGACTCTTAGACCACTGAAAATTAAAAAAGGTCGCACCTCCGACGGAGGAACGAGCCTCTCGAGAACCGACCTCGTAGCCAAGCCTCCCCGCTGAAGAACGCGACCTTTTGATTTTCAGCGGTTTTCACTCTTAAAAGCTTATGGTGAATTTCACTGTAAGCTACGGTGAACGTTGCAGCACTGTAGCTTACGGTGAATTTTCACCGTAAGCTGCGGTAAATGTCACTGTAGGCAGGCTAGGTGAATCAGGGTGCATCACCGTAGCTTACAGTGACATTCACCGTAGCTTACGGTGAAAATCCACCGTAAGCTACAGTGCTGCAGCGCTCACCGTACACGGAAAAAAATAGATAAGTTACTAGAACCTAATGTAAGCTACATTAGCTTACGTGTCGGCTTATACCGTGACAAGCAGCATTTTAGACTGTAGCGAAAAGTTTGTTGTGGTAGTCACACATAAGCTCTGAGAGCTAATGCATCGCTGCAGGAGTTAATGGTAACATTGATATTTTTTTCCGTGTAGCTTACAGTGAAATTCCCCGTGAGCTTTTATTAGTGTTCTCCTATGATGTGTCGGTGCGACGTACCTCGTCCTCGCCGAAGGCGGACGGCAGCCTGGGCCCCTCCTCGGTGGGTGACTCGGGGTCCACGACGAGCAGGTTGTGGGCGGGCACGCCCCAGTGCAGCAGCCCGGCCGCGGCGCACAGCAGCTCCGGGCAGCGCCACCAGCCGTACAGCACCACCGTGTCTGCGGGGCAAGTCCGTACACTGTTAAAAAAAAACTCGGAAATTTACGAGGTATTTGTTGTGTAAAAAATTTGCCAGAGCTCGTCGTGATTCTTAGGGGGAAATCACAACACTTCCTTGGAATCAAAAATTAATTAACTTCAGAAGTATCGCGACTGGTCTACAACAATTACAAATTAAGAAAGCAAAATGCTCGACTTTTGACTACGAAGTAGTGTCGGGATTTCTCAGTCGCTCCGTATCGAGCACGTGCTAGAAAATCAGAAAATATTTTTAACAGTTTACACCCACATGGAAAAAACTTTGTGATCTAGAGCCATGTTGCCAGATAAGTAGCCAAAAGTAGGCCCACAATGCACCTGTGTGAAGCGGGCGGTATCAAAGCCTGCGTACTAGGCAAAGTAAACTCTCCTGTAGGTAGAGAGTTTGCCTGGTAGGCAGGCGCTGATACGGCCCGTTTCACACAGGTGTATCGTGGGTAATGTTTGTCTACTTATCTGGCACCACTGCTAGAGAAAATCAAGAACATTGCATTTGTTTTGTAACACTGTTCGGAACAGGATTCCAGGACTTTGAGGCAAGTACAAGTTGTGAATGGTAAAATCCCAATGTACTTGATAGTCTCAGTTACATTGAAACAATCAAGGACGTGGTGTTTTGGGAATCGCGAGAGTCTTACAGTCGCTGAGGTCGCTAGCGCCCTGCTTTATGAGGGCCAGCGCCGCCCTCACGTCCACGTCCGAGTTGAGGAGGAGCACGTTGACGGGGAGCTCCTCGTCCTGCTGCGGCTGCTGTACCGGCGTCTGGTCGCCCGTGTCCGCCGTCTCGTTCTAAGGGGCGAGTACTGCGTTAGAACACTCTGCTCCTGCCACGGCAAAAACAATGTCTGATTTTTTAAGGAAATAGGGAAAACTTTGAGGAACTCCTATAATTTGAGGATGTCTCCTCAAAACTTGAGGGAAATTCCCAGATGTTTTGAGGAGACTTCCTCAAAATCTGAGGAGTTTGCATCAAATTATGGAAGTGCCTCAAAGTTTTCTCTTTTTCCTCAAAAAATCAGATATTGTTTTTACCGTGGCGTGAGATTGAAGACCTCAATCGGCCCCCGATAGCGTCCGAAAACGACAGGTGCACCGAGAAGCACTTGACTTTCCATGTACTTCTTCGGGGAATACCTTTCGTGAGACAGCTACAAATGCACCCGGAATAAGCTCCACGGTTTCAAAATTTAACGAAAATTGGAAAATATTGTACTGCATTGCAAAATATTGCAGTCAGCTCATGTTTTGGGGGCGTGGGAGTGAGATGCATGTGTGGTCCAGTTCGAAGCATCTCACTTCCACCTGCCGTTTTCGGACGCGGACGGGCCCTCGGGGCCCTGAAGGCCGCCTGAGGTCTTTGCGGCAGGTATGACACGCGGACGTCGTCGTTACCGAGGTGTCCGCCAAGGAGCTCGACAAGTCCGACAGCGACGCCTCCTCATCCTGAGCGGCGGCGATCCCCTCGGGCGGCAGCCGGCGCGCCGCCGACCCCGGCACCGCTGCCCTGGGGATGATGGGGGACCCAGTTGTACCGGGTGTTTCTTTGAATGCGTAACAGTGTGGCGGGATTGCATACTCTCCAGCGCTGCAGGGGCCATGACGCCTTACGGGCGAGTGGGGTAGGCAAACCCGCAACACTGTTACGCATTAAAAGAGACACCTGGTACAACAACTATCGTATGATGAGCTCAGGGACAGCCATAAACATGGTTGAGACAACCACATAATCTTTGTGACCACCTAAAAATTCGGGCGTCATTGTATTTCCGCCAGAGTTTCATGCACCCAGCCCAGAGAACCAGTTAGTTGATATAGGAATAAATTGGGGTTGTAGAAAACAAAATTTAGTTTCTATCACCGACTTATGTTTAGTACCCTCGTTTTAGTTAGTACCCTGGGCAAATAAAAATGTAGTCAACTTCATAAAATTATTTGGTTACATCAGTTCAAATTTAGTTCATAAGCCTAAAATTTTTGTCGGTTTTGAATTTGGTCCCCTGAACTAAATGGTTTTCTGGGTGTGGTTGTCCCTGAGGAAGCCTTAAGTTTTCATTTTTCCGGGCGCAGTGGCCAAACTCACCCGATGGCGGCGGGGTAGCCCCTGCCGCCGGGGTAGTGCTTGCAGGACTTGTCGCCCTGGCCCGGGAGGCGCGGCGGGCACAGCTGCTGGCCGCAGAAGAGGAACAGGTAGTCGTAGGGCAGCGCCGTCCTGCCGTCCACCTCGACGAGGCGCTCGGCGCGCCGGATGCCGGTGACCGTGCCGCGCGCCACGTTGACCCAGGCGCCCAGCTGCAGGCGCGCCAGCTGCCGGTGGTCGTAGCGGCCGCGGTGCGGCAGGAAGCGGTCGGCCAGCGGGCCCAGGTCCGTCTCGCCGGGCAGGCCGTGCCGAGAGACCAGCGTCAGGTTGTTGTACCGCACCTCCGGAGCACTGTGGAAAATATCTTTAGATGTACAATGTACGATATGTTTTTGCGATTTAAGAAATATGTTGTAAATTTACGAAAACCCAGTCTTGTTCGTGATTTAACTTCAAGTCGATACCTAGTGCTGGTAATATTACAATTTCTAATTGTAATTTTCGAGGGGGTATGCACTCGCGTAATAGTCGGGTCACTCTGTACGTAATAGCACGCGTAATAGTATGCGTAATAGTGGCGTAATAACCGAAATTCTCCGAAATTTACCTATTTTGGGTTTGCTTTGGGTTGTTTTTAGCTAAATCCCGATATTTTTGAGGCGTTATAGAGCGTAATAGACGTAATAGTCGGGTTACAGGTATTGAGAGTGCATACCCCCCCCCCCCCGGTAATTTTACTACTGCACTTCTTGGAAAATTTCTCGTAACCCTTACAAACATTTCTCACAGTGACAGGGGTCACCGTGATTCGAGCTGAATTTAATCCAAATCTTTTAGCAGGACCCACATACGCCCACATACCTGTAAACGAGAGTTTCGAGGAAGGAGAGCGCGGCGTCGGAGGCGCCCACCACGACGATGCGCACGTTGACGCAGGCCTTGGGCATGGCCAGGAGCTTCGGCGTGGACAGGAACAGCGCGTAGGGGGGCTCCCTGCGGTCGGCCGCCCCCAGCACCTCCTCACCCTCCTCCTCCTTCTCCACCGTTAAAATTCAAGACGTCACAATAGCAGAAAGAGTGTTTTGATTTTCAAACAAACTAAACATACACTGTGAAAATATCCGAAAATATCTTTGTAAATTTACGATAAATTTTGTAAATTACGATTTACGAAATATGTTGTAAATTTACGGCAGACCTTTGATTTGCCCGCGAATGAATTTCAAGCCGATATGTAGTGCTTGTAATTTTACGATTTGCAATTGTCATTTTACAACTGCAGTTCGTGGAAAATTTTCCCTTAAACTTACGACTATTTTTCACACCCAGCCAGAAATGAACCCTCGAAATTTTTAATCGAATCGCTGGCTTTTTGTCCTCTAAATCACTGTCAAACATTCGAAACGATATCGAAACGACGTCGTTTCGACGTTCGACATCTATTCAACATCAATTTTGAGGACAAAAAAAAACGTCGATTCGACTATAAATTTCGACCTCACTGTGCGTGAGAAATGTTTGTAAAGGTTACGGGGAAATTTTCCATGAGCACGCAAAAAAAAAGTTAGCTACGCAGCTAATCCAATTGCTAAATGGGGGATAACTAATTATTTAGCTATGCTGCTAACATTTAGCCATCCAGCAATAAAATTACTTAGCTCAGCTACTTTTTGAGCTACACAGCTAAATTTTAGCAACATAGCTAAATTATTAGTTATCTCCAAACCCCATTCAGCTATCGGGTTAGCTGTATTGCTAACCTTTTTTTTTTCCGTGAGAAATATCGGAAAGTTACGATATCAATTTGTAAAGTTACAAAACTGAATAGTATCGACTAGTCGTTCTCAAACGAGCATTAATGGGCTGTCGTAAATTTACGATATCGATCGTAAATTTACAACGTCATTTGTAAAATCACAAATTACGAAAAATGTTTTAACTTTACAAAGATACTGTCGACAGTGCTCGAAATCCATTTCGAGGGTACATTTCTGGCTGGGACAGTGTAAAATAGGTAGGTACCTTGTCCCGCTGCTGGTGCAGGCCGTCGGGCGGCGGCCGCGGCGCCACGGGCATGAGCTCGTCCAGCACGGTGGGGACGCTGAGGCACGGCAGCGACCCGGCCAGCTCCGCCGCGGCCGGCGCGCGCCGGTGCAGGAACCTCAGGTCCTCGCTGCGCCCAGACAAGCCAGATAGAAACATGTACCGTTCCAAAACAAACAAATTTGTAATGTTACGATATTTGTTGTGAACACTGCAAATCCTCGAATATAGATTCTCGACCGAAAAGGGAAAGGACACTTTCCATTGCTTATTTAGAGTGAGAATTTTAAACCTCCCTCTATTTGAGCGAGATATTTTTTAGCCTCGCTCTATAGGAGTAAGGATTTCTTAGCCTCACTTTATTTAAGCAAGAATTTTCACTTTATTCGGGCGAGATCACAAAATTCTTTCTCAAATAGAGCGAGGGAAAAAATTCTTACTCTCCAGGGAGTAATAAAATTACCCTCAAATTCTCGCCCGTATAGGAGCGAGAATCAGGATTCGTTCATTTTCAGTGAAGGAGGAACCAAAAACTCAAATTGTTTTGAGTGGAAGTACAACATGCGTTGCTAACAAACTTAACTACGAATGTGTTGTTAATTTACAACACAGTTTTTAACAGTGTACACGTACACCCGGAGTACGCGGAGTACCGGGTGTTTCTTTGAACGCGTAACAGCGTTGCGGGTTTGCCTACCCCATTCGTCCGTAAGGCGCCATGGCCCCTGCAGCGCTGGAGAGTATGCAATCCCGCAACACTGTTCGACGGGTCCTAGTAACGTCGTCCGATCTCGTAGCGACGGTTCAACGTTGTTCGATCTCGCCAGGACGCTTCAACGTTGTTCGATCTCGGCGCGGCAGAATTCCGACAATGTTTGACGTTAAATATAAAATCAGGGTTATTCAAAGTCTGAAGAATAAAGTCCATTTTTTACTTTTTCGAAAAGCTGAAACCCTGAGTTTATATTTAACGTCAAACATTGTCGGAAATCTGCCGCGCCGAGATCGAACAACGTTGAAGCGTCCTGGCGAGATCGAACAGCGTTGAACCGTCGCTACGAGATCGGACGACGTTACCCGTCGTGTTACGCATTCAAAGAAACACCCGGTTTATTCGGAGTACGTCAAGACTTGTACACAGGAGGAGTACGCATGGGAGTTGTCGACCCCTCAGCCACCACTGCGCCCTCACTCGTCGGACTCGGCGTGCTTGGGCGCGGGCGCGCCCGCGCGCCGCTCCTCCCGGCGCCACAGGTCGGTGCACGGGTAGAGCGTGAAGTAGAGGCACGTCTTGGCGCTGAGGCGGTGCAGCTCGCGGAGGAACGCGCCGGCGCGCTGCTGGAACACGGGGCTGAGCACGCAGGCGCGCAGCCCGCCGTGGTCGTCGTGGCTCAGCACGCTCACGTCGACGAACGCCTCCACCATGTAGTGGCACGCCATGTACTCCCAGTCGTCCTCGTCACTGGCACGGCACAGGCAGGGCACAGCGAGGACTCAATGTGATTTAGTGACGCAAAGTCGCAGCATTGACCAACTGTAGGCTCCTCCACACGGTAAAATCAATGTATGATTTTTTGAGGGAAACACTGTGAAAAATACTTGTAAAGGTTACAGGAAAATTTTCCATGATAAATGTTGTAAAATTACAACTTGAAATTGTAAAATTACAAGTACTTTATATCGACTTAGATTTCATTGACGAGCAAGAATGGGCGGTTGTAAATTTACAACATATTTTTTTAAATCGTGATTACAAAATATGTTGTAAATTTACGAAGATATTTTTCACAGTGAAAGAGAAAACTCCACACAATTTAAGGAAGACTCCTCAGATTTTGAGGCCGTCTCCTCAAAATCTGTGGGCATTCCCAAATTATTATTTACTTATTATAATTTTTTTTGAGGAGGTGTTCTTAAAATTTGAGAAGATTTCCTCAAAGTGGGGGTGTTCCCTTCAAAAATTCAGACCTTGTTTGTTACGTGCAGAAAAAGGAAAAAGTTATGCACCGAATGTCGAAGTTCATTAATAGCGTCGTCGCACCGTAATTTCTGCTTCAAGTTCCACAACTTAAATCGAAGTTCAGCCGATATTCACAAAAATTCTCCAAAGTTCACAAAAGTGTGGGTGGGTGTGTGCGTTGGCCACACCCGGCCTGCCCACCTGATGACCGCGACGCCCACGACCTGGTCCTGCCAGCAGGCCACGTAGGCCGTGAGCCAGTCCCGGTGGTCGCCGTGCTCGCCCAGGGCGGCCTGCACCTCCCGCAGGACGAGCTGCAGGTTGCGCTTCAGGGTCCTGATGAGCTGCAGGATGTCGGCCAGGTCCTTGGGCTCGGCCTCGCGCACCTCCAGCTCGCTGCGGACCGCGACGAGTGCACGGGTCGGTGCACACGGTACAGCACAATCGCTCTCGCCCAGGGGAAATATTTTCTCGTGCAAAGGTCAGGTTTACGTAGACGTATATCGTTCACAAATTACAATAAATCCAAGGAGGTATTCACTTACGTAATACCGAGGGGTCCACCACTTCGTTACTCGTGTGTACACAAAGAAAATTGCGCGCGCCCAACTCAATATTACTCGGCATTACTCACCAATACTCGCATTTTTTGCAGATTACTCTCGAAATACTCGCTCATACTCGCCAACACTCGCACATTACTCGTCAAAACTCGCCAATACTCACGAATACTCGGTAGTACTCACCAATACTCGGTCGTACTCAAAGTACTCGTGTGTACACTACTTGAGGGAGTGGGGGACCCCTCGCGTAATACCCTGTCACCAGACCCAGGTATTATGCGGAATCACACGCAATGTGATAGTGAAAACATAAAAAAATAGACTTGTCTTGAGTGTAATACCGCATAATCCCGAAAGCTCTGTCCAAGGATTTTCGTTGTGTATACCCCCTCCTCGAAAAGACCAGATTTTCGAAGTGCGCAACCCGAGGACAGGACACAGAACCCGTTGAGGGTGAGGGTGACAGTACCCGAACACGGCGGTGCGGTGTGCCACGTAGAGCTCCTGGCTGAAGTTCCGCTTCTCTCGGGGCGCCACCCTCTGAGGAGCACACAGGGGGACTGACGTCGTAGCTCCTAGAGGTGTTTCATCATGAGAACAAGCTCGGCTCACGCTCAGTGTCACACTCAGTGACACGCTCAGTGTCACGCTCAGTGTCACGATCTGAGTCACGCTCAGTGTCACGCTCAGTGTCACGCTCAGTGTCACGCTCAGTGTCACGCTCAGTGTCACGATCAGAGACACGCTCAGAGTCACGCTCAGTGTCGCGCTCAGTGTCACGCTCAGTGTCACGCTCAGTGTCACGCTCAGTGTCACGCTCAGTGTCACGCTCAGTGTCACGATCTGAGTCACGCTCAGAGTCACGCTCAGTGTCACGCTCAGTGTCACGATCAGAGACACGCTCAGAGTCACGCTCAGTGTCGCGCTCAGTGTCACGCTCAGTGTCACGCTCAGTGTCACGCTCAGTGTCACGCTCAGTGTCACGCTCAGTGTCACGCTCAGTGTCACGTTCAGAGTCACGTTCAGTGTCACGCTCAGTGTCACGCTCAGTGTCACGTTCAGAGTCACGCTCAGTGTCACATTCAGTGTCACGCTCAGTGTCACGCTCAGTGTCACACTCAGTGTAACGCTGACGCTCAAGTGAGCCTAGCGTCATTATTTTGACAAAGGTACACTGCGAGAAAAAACTACAGTTAATCCGGTTAATTTTCATACAGTCTTTTTCTGTAGTTTCAGGTTCAGGATTCTGCGTACTTTTTTGACATTCCATTTCGTACCCCAAAACCTAAGCTTGTTTAATGCCAATAACTTTTTCATTGTGAGTCCAAACCCATGACATATGTTAACATTTTTCGTTCGTCTCGTCGAGACGAATCTATTTCTATAATTGGTTTTCTATTGCAACGATTTCAATTTTTAGGGTACGGAATGGAATGTCAAAAAAGTACGGAGAATCCTGTACCTGAAACTACAGAAAAAGACTGTATGAAAATTAACTTGATTATCTGTAGTTTTTTCTCGCAGTGTAGCAGAAGCTTGCACGGCTGGGGTGGTCCTGGTGCTCTCTCCTACTTGCTCACCACGAAGTGGTCGAGCAGCGGGAAGGTCGGGTAGGCGTGCGGCACGGTGAGGGTGCAGTAGTCCAGCTCGGGGAACACGCAGAACGCCGCCACCAGGAAGTCGAAGGCGAGCCTAAAACCGGTACACTGTTATCCTCAATGCAATAAAGACCTCACACGAATAAAAGCTTATACGGTGATTTGCACTGTAAGCTCCGGTGAACCCTGCAGCACTGTACCTTACGGTGAATTTTCACCATGAGCTACGGTGAACTTCAAATTAATAAAAAATAGAGAACAGTAGACTGATCAGCTGTTACGCATCGGCTAACTCACCTCTCGTCAAAGTGCTCGTGCATCGCGAACAGCTCGACGAGGAAGGCGTTGGGCACGCCCCGGAACTCGGGGAGCAGCTCGAGCGCGCCGGAGGCCATGATCATCATTTCGGAGCGCGTCCTCACGCGCACCTCTGCGGCAAAGTATTTAGGTAGCGAAAAAGAAAAGCCGTGCACGGAAAAAAAATGGATTAGCTAAAATAGCTGATGCATTAGCTGGTATGGCCTTAGCTAATAATATTAGCTGCGTTAGCTAATTATCAGCTGTAACAGTTAAAATATTTTCCCTCACAGCTCATGCGTTTTTTCCCAGGCAGCTGTGAGAGCTAATATCTCAGCTGTTACAGCTGATAATTAGCTAAGGCAACTAATATTACAGTAGTTTTTCGTTATTGGAACGTCCTCAGAGACTAGGCACGGTCCAATATCGAAAAAGGCTCAGGTAGCGTCCCGGTACCCTCGCCCGGGAAGGGTCACGCCCTGGGCCGGCCCCGGGCCACCCCCGGGCCGGGTGCCAGCGAGGGGATTAGTGACCCTTCCCGGGGGGATAAGCGAGAGGTCTCCGCTGTTCCGTTCAAAAACTGTTCTGTTCAGAAATTATAAGATCTGTCCATTGCATCGTAATCTCCGTTAAAAATCAAAGCGAATGAGCCCAAGCGGCACGCCGATAGTCCAATTTCTAGTTTTAACCACGGGCCAGAGCGTTTCAATAGCGAGAAGTAGAAATTGGACTATCGGCGTGCCGCTTGGACTCATTCGCTTTGATTTTTAACGGAGATTACAATGTTATTAACAGATCTTATAATTTCTGAACAGAACAGTTTTTGAACGGAACAGCGGAGACCTCTCGCTAATTCCCCGGGAATGGTCACTAAACCCCTCGCCGGCGCCCAGCCCGGGGGCGGCCCGGGGTCCCGTCCCTTTCCCGGACGAGGCGGTCGGAGGTAGGGCGACCCAGAGTGGTGGGGATGACTCGCGTTCCAATAGCGAGGGGTCCAATAACGAAAAACCACTGTATTAGCTAAGGCCATACCAGCTAATGCATTAGCTATTTCGGCTAATCTTTTTTTTTCAGTGCTTAACTACTAAAGGTATGAAATAGTCGATGGGGGGCAACCATAAGATCATCTTTGAGACAGCGGTATTTCTATATGTGTGCAATGTAATTATTATAGTCACATTTCTCGCCCGTATTGAGCGAAGTATTTCTGCATCGCTCAATTAGAGTGAGGTTCGCTAAAACGACTCAAAACGAGTCTTTTCTGATATTTTCAAATCGCTCCATTAGAGTGATGTTGGCCTATATGACTCAAAAAGAGTCTAGCAAATCGCCGAAAACGTCGTCAAAATGACTGTAATAGAGCGATGTCGATCCGACTCGCTCTCCCAGGAGCGAGAAAATTTGGTACAGAAAAGTCGCTCTCCCAAGAGCGACAAAGGTGACTCCACCAGTTACAGTGTGGTTGTGACGGTCGAAATGTGTTTCTTGGATTTTGGTGATCATAGCTAACCATAAACCTGAACTTTTTTCTTTCTTTCTGGAAAGGGGGGGGGGGATATTGCATTTACTCGTGTTGCCTTCCGTAATACGCAGCCTCACTCTTTTTGCGGTGGAATTTGAACAGCCTGTCATCGTCCTCCAGGGAGCTGGAATCCTGTGGGAAGGGAGCGCATGTCAGCGAGAACAGAAGAGACCGGGGGACGCCGGGGCGGGTAGGCACGCCCGCCGCACGCCGCTGCGCGCCGGGCCGGCTGCCCGGGGCCTGCAGGCGCTCTCGCTGGTGCGCAGGGCTGCGTCGCAGTGCGGCCAGAAAAGTAGGCAAAAACCGCCCAACTCACAGCCGTGTTGAGCGGTCGGTATCAACGCCGGCCCACTAGGCCATCCCTCTGAACAGGTATGATGATGTTGCCTAGTAGGCAGGCGTTGATACTGACCGCTCAACACGCGGCCGTGAGTAGTTGAGCGGTTATAGCCTACACCCAGAAAAACGTGTACTTGGATCATGCAAAATGTACTTGAATCTAGTGCAAAATACTTGATAGTTTCAAGTACCATGGTCTTGAGTATTTGTGCTCAAATCAACCCCAATTTGTTCTCAAATCGTTCCCCTTCGCGCTTGAATGGAACGCATGTTTTTGGTTCAAGGCTAAATTGGGCTTGGATTTAGCGCCAAATTGTACTTATATTCAAGATATTCAAGTACACGCTTCTCTGGGTGTACACGGAGAGGAAAGGCGGTAAATAGCGCCTACTACTTTATTTTTGCACACTGTTAAAAATACCGTGGGGCGTTACGGTATGCCTTCGGTCCTTACCGTACCGTACCTTTACGGTCCGACCGTAACGTATCCTTACGGCGCGGACTGTACTTCGTTGCGGATGGAGTGTGCTCCATTGAACTTCCCCAACATATTTGCAGGCTACGGAGCATACCATAAGATTCAGACCGTAGTCAAAAATTCCGGTCCAGGACCAGGTAACAAATTTACGGCGCGTACCGTAGGCATTTACCGTGGTATTTTTCAACAGTGCAGCATCAGCAAAAATGTAGCTGTTACAGCAAACTACATAGCTGACGGTGCAAACCACTTTGCAGCGCCTGCAAAGCGATTGCTTTGACAGCAATAGTTTTTGCTGCCCTAGCAAATAAAAAGTTGTCGGCGCTATCTTAGCCATGAGGTTTGCGCTGCTACAGCAAGTCTTTTCTCTCCGCGTACTTTTCTAGCAGCACTGCTGCGACTGCCCCGCGCTCCTCACCGTCTCCGCGAGCGACGCCACTTCCGGGTCCACGTTGGCCCAGGTCACGTCGGCCAGCCTGAAGGGGTCGTTGGGCTCCTCCCGCTCCTCCCGCGTCAGGCTCATGTCCGACAGGTAGTGCTCGGCGCCCGTCCAGCGGCGGCGGCGCCGCTCCAGCGCCTCGGCCTCCAGCCGCGCGGCGCGCGCCGCCAGGCCCTCCCTGCGCCCCCGGCCCCACCCCCGCGGCCCGGGGGACTCGGACGAGCTGCTCGGGGACTCGCCGTCGTCCGCTGAGTCCTCCCTGACCACACGGAGAGAAAAGACTTGCTGTAGCAGCAAACCTCATGGCTAAGATAGCGGCGACAACTTTTATACCAGCAATACTATTATTGCTGTCAAAGCAATCGCTTTGCAGGCGTTGCAAAGTGGTTTGCACAGTCAGCTATGTACACAGGAAAAACGCGTCACGTTTCTTGATGCGACATGTTCACATGTCGCACCAAGAAACGTGACGGACGGCGCGTTTTATGGTTTTTCTACAATATCTTCCATATCATTGACTGTATTCAAATTCCGAGGTCACCATCATTTCCACCGGAAAATTCCGGTTCAAACGAGCATGTATATGATGGGGTTCTGAGGAATCGTAACAAAGACACAGCAATGTTAATGAATTCCTGCGTCATCTTACAATGTGTTGTTTTGCAATAAGAACCCTATCATATGTATATTCGTTTGAATCGAAATTTTACGCCTGAAACGATGGTGTAACTAAAAATATGATTGCAGCTAACACCACGCTAATATTTAAGAAAGAACGGAAAGAACCATAGGTCACGTTCCAGACGTTACATATGTCACATTTGTTTTTCCAGTGTAGTTTGCTGTAACAGCTACTTTTTTGCTTACGTTGCAAAAATAAAGTTGTTGGAGGCGCTATATTAGCAAGTCTTTTCTCTCCGTGCATCAGACGGAACCTGTGTTCGGGGCGCGACTCTTGGAGCATTGAAAATTGGTTGGCGTCTAAAGGATACTGGCATCCAAAGACACCAAAATCTGGCGTCCATAGACGCTAAATGCGAAAAGAACGGCAAATTTTGGCGTCCTAACTTTTGGTGTTCTGTGAAAGGACGCCAATATTTGTCGTCTTTGGACACCAAAGTTTGATGTGAAGAAAAGGGCGCAAAAAATTTGGCGTCGAATAAGACGCCACTCAGTTTTGAGTGAGGGAAGACGGGGCAGTCGCAGCGCACTCAACGGCTGCTGCTGCTGCTGGGTGGCGCGCAGGGCCTGCTCCAGCTCGGGCCGCGGCTTGGCCCAGCCGGGGAGGTTGAGCTGGTCGCGGGGGTGCGGCTGGCGCAGGCCGTAGAACGGCAGCAGCTGGAAGTGCGCGTTGAGCAGCGCCAGGTTCACGTCCGTGTTGAGCACCATGACGCCGATGGCCCTCGGCCGCATCTCCCACGCCTGCTTCAGGTGCCGGCGCTGTGCGGCAGAAGTGAACGCGAAGTAAACGTACAGGGTGTCCGCGGGGCATGCGAGGAAGGGTGTCCCAGTCTGCACTCTTAACTTCTTACAAAGAATTTTTTTGTACAATACAAAGAATCCTGTGCAACCGTAATATACAGAAAATTTTCTTGTATTACAAAAAATTTTGCTTTGTATTACAAAGATTTTTCTTTGTATTACAAAGAAAATTTGGCTTTGTATTACGGTTGCACAGAATTCTTTGTAATACAAGAATTTTCTTTGTAAGAAGTTAAGAGTGTGAATATTTGACTTGCGCGAGCATGGTTCCCGATCTCGGAGTGGAGCCGAACGCGGCTTGTTTGCAAGGTAGCCAAACTATCTTTCAAACAAGCAACGTTCTGGCCCAATCCGGGATCAGGAACCATGTGCAAGTTGGGCTCAAAGTTTCATTCTGGGACACCCTAATGCGAGGGGCCGGGGCCGGTGCAGTGCTGACAGAAAAGTAGGCAATAAGTAGCCGAAACACAGTGGAGTAAAGCGGTCTGCATCTGCGCCTGCCTATTAGGCAGCACTCTAGCACAGGTGCGTACATGTTGCCTAGTTGGCAGCACGGAAAAAACTTCGTCCTGGTTTTCAAGCAGCCCCGGAAACCCCGTGTATTTTCTGCATAAAAGCTGCTTGGTTTTTCCAAAACTGCGTGGAAATCAAACGTCGTTTTCCCCGTGAGGCGCAGATGCAGACCACTTCTCTCCACTGTGTTCGGGCTACTTATTGCCTACTCTTCTGGCAGTACTGGGCCCCAAGTGTGTGAATGTCGCGCACTAGATGCTGTGCATATTTCGGATCGCACACTTCTCGCCCCTTCCAGTGCGAGCACTTTACACGTTTACATGTTGCAGTGCGCGCGCATGACACTCAAAATCTTCTACAAGGAATTTTTTCGTATAATACAAAGAAACCTGTGCTGTTGTAATACAAAGGAAATTACAATGATATTTCTTTGGGTTACAAAGATTTTTCTTTGTATTACAAAAAGAATTTGCCCTTTGTATTACAACAGCACAGTTTTCTTTGTATTACAAGAAAAAATCGTATATTTTCTTTGTAAGTATTTAAGAGTGGAGAGCCTATAAGTTTGCGACACTCGCACGCTCGGGTTTGTGTCGGGTCGGGTGCAGCGGCTGACCGACCTTGGGCTCCTCCGCGACCAGGATCTTCCTCGACTCGGGGTTGGCGATGAGCTCGGTGATGTAGAAGTCGCCGTAGAGCTGGCGGAGGCGGAAGGAGTTCTGGTCGAAGATGCGCAGCAGGTCATCGTTGTCCTCGCAGCTGGAATCACACAAAGGGGACGGCTTTAAAGCCTCGGCTGAGCGCCGAACGGGATGGACAGACACAGCACTAATAAAAGCATACTGTGAATTTCACTGTAAGCTACAGTGAACCCCGCAGCACTGTGGCTTACGGTGAATTTTCCCTGCTGCAGGGTTCACTGTGTAACTTACAGTGAAATTCGCCGTGAGGTCTAACAGTGAGGACAGGTATGCCGCCGAGACTATCAGTCTCCGCTGAATAGCTCGTGGCCCGCCACTGCATCCAAAAATAACTGCGGTCATGATTTTCTAACGTTCTTGAGACAATCAAGTAGTACCGGGTGTTTCTTTGAATGCGTAACAGTGTTGCGGGTTTGCCTACCCTATTCGCCCGTAAGGCGCCATTGCCCCTGCAGCGCTGGAGAGTATGCAATCCCGCAACACTGTTACGCATTCAAAGAAACACCCGGTACAGTAAGAAACAATATTCTTGCCTCAAAAAGTGCTAGAATCCTCCAAAATGTGCCACCAAAATATAATATACGACGTTCTTGATTGTCTCCAGGATATTGAAAACTCAACAAGACAAGTGTTGGGAGTGCACAGCATACTCATCAGTATTGCCAGAAAAGTATGAAAAGCCCGCCCGACACAGCCGTGTTGAGCGGTCGGTATCAACGCCTGCCTACCAGACCATCCCTCTGCACAGCTATGAAGATGTTGCCTTGTAGGCGGGCGTTATGATACCCACCGCTTATCACTGCTGTGTGTTGGACGGTTTTTGCCTACTTTTCTGGCAACACTGTGCTCACTCTGCCTCCCGGACGCGCAGCGCCCTGACGAGCGCCTCGCGCGGGCACACGAGCAGCGACTGCAGGTTGGCGGCCGACTTGAAGCCCTTGGCGAGCTCCTCGTCGAACAGCCGCCACAGCACCTCGTCTGGGGGCGGCGCAGCCAAGGAAAGGCGCGTCCAGAAAAAGAAGAATAAGCTGTAGCAGCCATTTAACGATGATTAGCCCTGGGGGACAACCATAAAATCATTGTCGGAAGAGCGATTTTATGGTTGTGACGACCGAATTTGGTGATCACAAACATAATGTTGGTGTCGCAATCATGTGAGCTCTTGGTTATGCCTGATCATACGATGCTTTGCTACAAACTTTTTACACTCCTGGGTGTGGGAGGAGGAAAGTGATGGTAGGGCAGGAGATGAAGGATTCACTGATAAAAGCTTACGGTGAATTTCACTTTAAGCAACGGTGAACCTTGCAGCACTGTAGCTTACGGTGAATTTTTACGGTAAGCTACGGTAAATCTTGCAGCAATGTAGTTTACGATGAATTTTCACCATAATAAGCTACGGTGAATGTCACTGTAAGCTACGGTGAATCAGGGCGCATCACTGTAGCTTTCAGTGACTTTCACTGTAGCTTACGGTGAAAATTCACCGCAAGCCGCGGTGCTGCAGGGTTCACCGAAGCTTACAGTGAGAATCACCGTAAGCTTTTTAGACACTGTGAGAAATATTCGTAAGAGTTACGGGAAAATTTTCTATGAGAAATGTCGTAAAATTACTATATCAAATTGTAAAATTACAAAATTTTAAAGACACTTGGTATTGACTTGTAATTCTTAAACGAGCACAAATAAGCGTTCGTAAATTTACAATTTTGATAGTAAATTTACAACACCGTTTGTAAATCACAAATTACGAAAAAGTCGTAAACTTACAGACATATTTTTCACAGTGCTTGTTAAAAATATTAAAATTCTCAATTACTCGGGGGTGTCTTGGGGGGCACGACGACGACCACCTGGTCCAGGGCGGGCAGCGTGACGAACACGGAGTAGAGCAGGAGGTGCGCGCACGTCACCATGTACCGGGCGTCCCACACGAGCAGGCGCACGAGCAGCGTGGAGGCGGCCAGCGGCAGCGGCAGGTCGTACAGCGGGCCGAGCCACTCGGGGCTGGCGGCCGGGTGCACCGCGCGCGCCGAGCACGGCGGCCAGTGGGACAGGCACAGGCACGCCACCACCTCGCCCAGCACGTTGAGCTGCGTCAGGGCGAGCACGCAGCGCTCCCTGTGTCCCAAACAAATTTATACGATTTAAGTTAAATTTGAAACAATAAATGTCATCAATCAGCCACTGTTATTCAATTCACATTCTATTTCGTGTGAAAACTGTCACATTCTTTAGAATGTGACTGTAAAACTCGGCCTGCATAGTCCGGCCGATTCACGTTAAAATGAATGTGACATCACATTCTGACCAATGTGACAGCTTTCACATTAAAAAGAATGTGACGTCACGGTAATTGAATAACAGTGGCTGCCCACGTGTGAAGTTAATGTTGTAAACTATCATTTAAAGTTTACAGTTAATGTGACGGACCCCCGCGTGTAGTAGGAAAGCCCGCTCAAAGTGGCTCTGTACTTTTTAAACCTTTACGGCTGCAGAAATGTTTTTTCTTTTTAGAAAGTTTACTTTAAATAATAACTTCTTGCAATACAAACATTTACACCTAAATATTTTTTGCTTAGTTATGAATCTCTGCCTGCAACCCCACAAATGTGTCACTGATCTCCTAGCACAGGGGCTTACTTAAAGTTCTAAGATCAAACTGCCCGCCTTATAAAACAAATTATTCTCGTGAATATGTTTAAAGAAACTGTGAAAATCGGTTTGTTTTTCACTTACAATTCGAGTTTACTTTAACAGATTGAGTGCGGCGTCACCAATAGGTCACGCTCCCGTATTAAATCACAGGGGATAAAAGCCTCTTGCATGAGTTAAAATTAAGAACGACAACGATGCGTACGCAATGATGGGGCCCCTTCTTAGCTGAAGGTCGGTCAACTTATGGCGCCCCCACAATGGACGTTACCGTGGCGTAGCCAATGAGAGCGCCTGCGACACACTGGGTAGGCCAGCCCGCCAAGCACTTGTGTGAAGTTGGGGGCCTACTCGGAGAGCCCAAGTGCAAGGGGAACCAGGAATTAAATTCGTGGTACCCAAATTTTCGTGCCGTCACCTCCCGAAGAGTTATTCATTGTGGAGACGCCTTTAAAGGCTGCAGGGTGCGTGGCGGGGCGTGGCGGGGCGGGGCGGGGCGGGGCGGGGCGGGGCGGGGCGGGGCGGGCAGTACACTCACAGCGAGGCGGGGATGTCGTCCACCTCACCGAAGAGGGCCATGGCGTCCGACTGCTGGGCCAGCTCCAGGATGCGCGGGATGTCGCGCGGCTCGGTGGGGCGCCAGAACGCGACGGGCGGCCCCTCCACGCCCATCATCTGCACTCAAAAGCAGTATGTTGCCAGAAAAGTAGGCAATAAGTAGCCTAAACGCGGTGGAGTCAAGTGTGCTGCATCTGCGCCTGCCAACTAGGCAGCACCATAGCACAGGTGCGTACCGGGTCTTTCTTTGAATGCATAACAGTGTTGTGGGTTTTGCCGTTCGTCCGTCAGGTGCCATGGTCCCTGCGGCGCTAGAGAGTATGCAATCCCGCAACACTGTCACGCATTCAAATAAACTCCCGGTACATGTTGCCTGGTAGGCAGACGCAGTTGCAGCCCGCTTTAGTCGACCGTGTTTGGGCTACTTATTGCCCACTAACACCGGGTACTTGTTGCCAGGTAGGCAGGCGCAGATGAAGCTCGCTTTAGTCCACCGTGTTTGGGCTACTTATTGCCTAATTACACCAGGTACATGATGCCTGGCAGGCAGGCGCAGTTGCAGACCGCTTTAGTCCACTGTGTTTGGGCTACTTATTGCCTACTTTCCTGGCAACGCCGCTCGGGACGCTGCGAGGGGTCCCGCACCCACTCATTCAAGTAGTGTACACACGAGTACTTTGAGTAAAGGCGAGAATTGGCGAGTACTGCCGAGTATTCGTGAGTATTGGCGAGTTTTGGTGTGTGTTGGGAAGTATGAGCGAGTATTGGCGAGCATTTCGCGAGTAATTTGCAAAAAAGATTGCGACTATTGGTGAGTAATGCCGAGTGATATTGAGTTGGGAGCGAGTAATTTTCTTTGTGTACACACGAGTAACGAAGTGGTGGACCCGTCGGGACGCCGTCGATACCCCGTCCCCGTCACTGGCACGCACCTGCAGAGGCTCGTAGGAGCCGCTGCCCCGGGAGCTGTGCACCGGCGTGGACTGCACCGAGCCCCTCGGGGTGACCCTCCTGGTCCGCCCCTGCGCGTGCTGTCCTGCGCGCCGAGAGCAGCCGACTGATTCAGAGGATCGGTTCCATGCCTCTATCCTTGTCGCACTCATGGAGCAACTCCACACCCTAGAGGGTACACCTTCGTGAGTGCGACAAGGACAGAAGCATGGGAGCGATGTTCTGAATCAGTGGGCAGAGAGTGCGGGGGGGGGGGGGGGGGGGACGAGTCGGTCAGGAGCACGTGTGCAACGGCGTCACCTCCTACCTGTTGCCGACGGCCCCTTAGCTGCAGCTGTCACGGCCGACGCCGCCCGCACGGCACTCGGTCTTTCTCCCGGAGGCGCCAGTGTCGACGCCTTGGGCGACGTCCTCGCGGTGGCCGACGCCGGCGTCACGGAGGAGGGCGTCTTCCGGGGGCTCCCGTCGTCGGCCAGCTGACCCTGACCGGACGGCGACGACGGCCGCGACCGCCCGGTCCCGGTCCCGCCGGGGGACCCAGGGGAGCCCGCAGAGCTGGCGCCGGTGAGGTTAGCTTCCGACATGGCCTCGACTATCTGCTACTGGATCAGCTGAGATAAACGTGGGAGGCCGTGCTGGAGGACGGCGCGGCGTTGTTTTGTCAGCTGCAGCCCGCGAGCGGCGGCGGAAGAGCGCCGTGCAGTTTGTTTCTTTGTGTAGAGAGGTGACGACGCCAGACTGGGAACGGCACACGCCATTCCACAGCCTTGGTGAAACCTGCTCGGCTCGGTGCGTTGGTTCCAAATAATCAGAATCGAAAACAAACACTGTGTGCAGTGCACGCTCTGCAAATTTTCATTTTCTTATTTGAAATGCTCTATAAACACAGTTTTTTACGGCACCTTTTGATCTGGCAAACAGAGCCCAGGTAGAACAAAGATGTAAAACATGTCAATGACCCCTTTTTGATCTCAAAATATTTGACATCAATCTGTCCTACAGAAAGCACTGTTTCGAGACAAAAATTGTCACAGTGACGTCACTTTGATATTTTCTTGACTTTCGAGTTCGACCTAGGAGACGTCGGCAAGCTTCTCTGCATATTCTCTCACAGTATACCCACCTCTTGATTGTGCGAAGAGTCCAAGCCATGTGGGCCTGGCTGCCAGGCCCTGGAGTGGGGAACACGCTGGTTCGGTTCGGGGGGCCTTCCCTCCGTTACCCCCGCCCCGCCCCTTTCTGCCTCCCATCTCCACATCCCAGAGGCCCAGAGGTCCCCCGCTTGGGGCCTGTCCGTAAACGAGGCGTTTATTGCTGGCAACAGTATTGCACCGGGTTTACGCGACCGCCCCATTTTGGACAGCCAAGAGGTCGCTATCCGCTCTGCCCTGCCCGGCCCAGCCCGGGAGTCCCCTCTCCCCCGCTTGCCCCGTGTGCGTGCTGGTCCTCCCGGGCCTCCCCCGCCCCGCCCGCCCCACAGCACAAGTGCACGTTACACGACTACATGACACGGTTCATGTGACCTCGCGCTGCGTTCGGCTCCGCACCGCTCCGCTCGGCCACTCCGATAACCGCGTCTCTTTGCTTTGTGGTCAGCGATCTCGTTATTGGCCCCACCGCCGTGCCGCCCGCAGTGTCGCCCCGCCCGAGCCACCGACGCGTCAGAGCCATGGCGCCCGCCAGCGCCAGGACGTCGCTTCTGCTGTGCATCACCGCGTAAGGCTGAAAAAAACAGACAGACCCGCTCCTGCTCGCTGACATGAGCGGTGGTTTCGCGCGGCTTGATTTGAAGCCTCCCGCCTTTCTCTTGGTCTCAGGATGCGGCAGGGAGGGAATGTGAGTGCAGGTGGCCGCCCCGCCCGAGCTCCACACCCGGACAATTTTACATCGTCCATTTTAAAACTAACGTTTCTTTCATGGCTCAATGACTTGGTGCTTAGATAACTGGGCAAAATGCCTCTGGGACCCCCCGCCTCTGCTGTTCGCTTGGTGTTGTTTTCTTTTTACCGCAGTGGCAACACTGGCGCAACGGATCCAGATCCAAAGAGGCAGGGGGAAGGGTAGAGGGGGAGGTGGGGACTGTGTTCTGCTTTGTTTGCACTTTGTGACGGTGATCTAAAAAACCATAAGTGAGAAGCCAACAGTCATGATCTGATGATCTGATCCTCTCTTGTAGATTCATCTGCTTGATAAAGGAAAACACCTGCTGTGCCTTGACGACCAGTGCCATGGCTGAGTCTCCAAGTGGTGAACTGCCTTTCGATTTTCGTCTTGTTCATGACGGATTTGCTTCTGCTCTTGTCGAGGATGAAGATGTTGACATGGAACAGTACCTTCTTGCCTATAAAGAATTGTACAAGTGAGTCGATTTCCCTATTGAATAGACACACCGCAGTGGTTTTTCAAATACCTTTTACTAAGTACTTTGTACAATATTACCAAGTACTTAGTACTATATAATATTCCGACAACATTGTTGAGGTTAAGATTCATGTTTCTACTCTAGTTTTCCACTTTATGGAAAGGGTCAGTTTGTAGGTTTAAAAGTGTGTAGATTTGGAAACATCGATAAACATTCTAAAATTTCCCAGCTCTCAGCCCATGAAAGCTCAATCAGACAGACGTCGAATCTCATCTCAATAATTAATTTCCAATTTCATTCTCAACTTATATGATTGTGATTGTTATTCTAATGACTCTTTTGTTCCAGATTTTTTCAGCTCATGGGGACAGTATTTTCTTTTGTTGGCTCTGACGTAAAGGCAAAGATTGATGTTTTGGAAGACTTTTCTAACTCTTCTGATGGTCAACACTTTGCCTCTGTGAAGAAAATGATAAAATATGAAAAGGAGGAAAATCTTTTAAAAAAGAAAGACTATGTCTCGGGGTCGCGGACTTTGCTGCGTCTTCACCGTGGTCTTGGTAAAGACTTTTTACTCCCAGTTTCATCCTACCAACTGAATTTAAACAATTTTTAAAACATATCTTGAGTTTATGGGACTTGTTATCTATTTTCAGACTTTATCAAGTTGTTCTTGAAACGAGTGGGTGAACTGTCAGACACAGAGGGCACTTCAACAGCTGGTCATGAAGCATATAGTGCTACCTTAGCTAAACATCATTCTTGGATTATTCGGAAGGGGGCAACAGTGGCTATGTATGCACTTCCAACTCGTAAAGATTTACTTATAAAGGTACGAAAAATCATTTAAATATTAGGTTTCAAATCAGACTGACTCTACATCAGTGTTCTCCTCTGCTAAAAGAAATATTTACATTGACAGGTGTGCGGTAATAATGATGAATGTGTTCAGCGGGCTTTGGATATTTTACCAAAAATGTTACTTGCTGCAGATGAAGTGTATGCAAGAACTGAACAGTGTTACACTGACCATGATCTCCACGACTTGCCTTAACTGCAACCTTTGTTATGTAGAAAATTAGAACAGTGCTGCTCAGTGAGTTCCTTTCTGTTATTTTGTGCTTATTATTTACTGACTCTGGGAGTTTTTCTTCATAGCACTCAGCACTGTTTCAAGCTGGCATTCCAAGGCTAATGAATAATTGTTTACTGCCTACTGTACCTCTTTGGAGAGATTTAGTTGTAGGTCTTCCCTGGTGTGTTTAATTTTCCCTTAAGAATTAGTTTTTCATTGTTTTGATATCAGTATTTTAGTATCATTATTATATTCATGGTGATGTGGCTGGTTTTATTTCTTGCTGACCATTGTCTTCAAAGTTTGGGATTTTTGTTTTCTATGGTTTTCTATGATTTTTATTTTTTGTTATACTGTAATATAACGGTCTCTTTATGTGGAAGCTTTAAAAATCCCAGCAATTAATGTACCCACAAAGCCTCATTCTGAATACAATCTACATCTACCTCCAAGAGACCATTTCTAAATATTAAGATTATTTGTTAAAATCCTCTTTCAGTGGATGGTTCTGCATTAAATCTATATGGTGTAAAGTAGGATACTAAACCACTTTCACAATTTGGTATTTATGTTAAGATAAGATATGGGTATCTTTTTTGTTTTAGCCTCTGTGAGGCCTTAATTATGTTCAGCACTGTCATCTTAGTTCCCTTACAACTTGGAATATCAGACTTCGGTATGCAACATGATATAAGTCAGTTACTTCTATAATGCATTTCTTTCATCCCCAAGGGTATAGGCTGTCTGTAGTTATAACAAAAGCAATGCTTTTTTCATGATTTCCCCCCCTTTTTTGTGGCCTGTGCTGAAATGACTGAAAGTTGACAATTACAACTTGCACTTATGAATGACTGATTACGTTTAGCTTATCTTTCTGGGGAAACAATTTTCCAGCTCTGCCAGTATGAATGAATTGTATACTTCGGTGTTCATTTTAATCTTTAACGTAAAGGAAGAAAGTTACCTTATATCAGTGTTAATGGTATTCAGCCATCTTATATGTTTAGTATTTTTATCACATTTTGACTCTGGATATAAATATTTAAAACGAATTTATCAAAGTTGCTTATATTTCCCACCACTGGGTATCGAGCCAAATGACCATGGGGAGGAAGTGACACCGTTGCTTGTTTCCCTTAAACAGGAGAAAATGTCCAATGGTTTGTCCACAGCCTACACAAGTGGTGGAGTGGAGTTCCCTCCCCCCTTTTGTTCAACAAATACCAGAAACGATTGCAACGAGCGTAACCGAGTACCAGCTCAGAGGTCATTCCCCCCACACGCACGACCACGGCGCGACAGGCAGTCTGCTTGGAGCACGCGAGCGGGGCGGGGGCAGGGGGAGTCGGGGCTACGACATCTCCAGACAGACGCGTCCGAAGCACACTGCGCCGCGCCATAAGGCAAACGCGTGTTTCTGAACGCGTCCCTCTGGCGGGGGTGGGCAGGGCTGTGGCACCCCAGTCGAGCCCGCCAGCAGCAGCTGCTCTAGTGATGACGAGCTAACGGGCTGCCGATGGCACCCCGCCGCGCCGCGCCCCGCCCCGCCGCGCCCCGCCCCAGTGACACAAGGGACACCACATCGCTGCGCTCCGAGCCTCATTTACCGACCGCTCCATCGAGACATCCCTCCCCCCCCCCCCTCTCCCTCCCACGCCCCGCGGCCGGTCCTGGTCTTTCCCCGGATGCAGAGGTTCTCTTCCTTCCTCCCCTTACTCCAGTGCAGGCAGCCGAGGCTCGCGGGTGCGGACGGGACGGGGACGGGACCCGGGACAGATATGGGATCAGTGCGCGCGCAGCGGGATCGGGATCGTGACAGAGGCGGCTCGGACCCAGTGCACCGGAACCAGGCCAACGCGCGAGAGAGGGATCGCACTCACAGGTTGGTCCTTGGTCCTTCCCCGCTCCTCAGTGCATCCCGCCGCCCAACTGTAACGCCATCTGTCATCAGTGTGAACCAGGCCTTTTGCTCCCTCCGGGCTCTGATTCCGACCGAGCCAAAACATCGAAAGTTGTCTAAAATAGAGACTCTAAGACTAGCTACATCATACATAGCTCACCTCGACACCCAACTGCATTCAACAGGTTTGATATGTGATCTTACTTACTTGTAGATTTTGGGTGTTTATACCACAGGGTCCTCGCAATGCTCCTCTATTTTTTCCCTCCTTACAGATTCTGTCGTTTGCTCAACTGCTCTAGGAACCAGATCCGGCCTTAAAGTATGCACATTTTGTCTTGCTGCAAGAAGTAAGAAATAAGACGGTATTCGGTGAAAAAACAAGGTCAACCAAGTACTGGTACAGGGTTACGGAAAACAAGACGCTTACGTTGGAATATAACGCAGGCGTTCCTTGGCGCTCCCTGTCACTTCAACCGACCTCTCTAGACCAGCTTGGATCCGTTAGGAGCGACAGCAGACAACCGGAGCCAGCACAGCACACCCAGCACAAGAAGATAATAGGGAATAAAAACAGATACAGAATTTGACACCCAGAGAGAAGAATGTTTATTATCTAAAATCACCAACACTGGGATGGCTGCCGAGAGACAGGCTGAAGTTGGTGCACCTGCCCCTCGGAACAAAATTACAGTCAGTCCATCAACCAGATAATGAAGTACTGGGTCCACAAAGCCCAGGGCTATCATAACTTATTAGCTTAGATGCAGTTTTGAACTTAGCACTGCTGATCCAGTACCTCTATGTCTGGTGTCCATCAGTCACCTGCTAGGTGCAGATTGTGTCAGCGAGCCCACTCAAGATATATACATATTCTGCAAATATATATACACAATTCCTAACGTGGCTGTCCCCTTGGCTGCTAGCTCTTATTGCAAGAGTATTAATCAGTTCCCTCTTTGAGCACATACAGATGCAAATGAAGAATAAAGTTCCTTCGAGCATTAATTAAAGCTTTCAGCATAAAACTGCAAACAAAATTCTTCTTCTCGTTAAATAATTTGGCAGGAAACATATTATTCAATAGTTCAGCCATATCCTCATTACACAAATTCTTACTTCTATGAATACAGTATTTGAAAAAAACAGTGCAAGCGACAGGAGATTGAAGTGAAAAAAACGGAAAAAAGCACCTAAGAGTGGGCTCATGATAAGACACATATCTTCACAAAAGCAGAGAGCGGCATTACACACACAGCAAACGGAAACACACACACAATCATACATACAAACTCACATTCTTAGCACTCATGTGAGAGATCAAGGCTTCCTTGGGTTTTCTTCAAATGAGCTGTGTATAATTTAAGGATGAATGCTGGCCCGCCAGCAAAAGAAAAATATGTATAAAAACATAAATAATAAAGAAAACAATCTGTCAGTGATCATAAAACCAAAAGAACATGTGCGCATATTTGATCAAAACCCATCTATCTGTTAAAAAACATCAACACTACAGCTCTCATTGATGAACTGTTCCCAAAGCTGAAGTTAATTCAGTTTCAAACCAATCTCTATGACTTAAAGGTCAATACAGATAACAATATAAAACCTTGCATCGTTGGTACAAGCTTGTTTGGATCTTTTCTCTCTTTAAAAAGTAAACAACAAAGGAAAAAATGCCTTAACTTAGGTAACCACCAAGAAGTGAGTGTGTACATCATTTACACAGAAAGGAACACATTTTGACAAATTGACTAAACATGATTGAGAAACTCAAACAGGCATTTTTCTTCAATTAGATGAAGAAAAACAAAATACAACATTAAATAAAATATAATGAAACTGATATGCAGTTGCATTCTCCAACCATGCTATCAGCAATGATAAAACTGAGACAAGCAAAATACTGATTTACAGAGATGAACAATTGAGAGATGATGACCCATAAATGGCAGTCTGCTATCATCAGATCTTGAATTTCATTTGTTTACATAGGGTATTAAAAGCTATCTGGGTTTAACACAAATTACAACAGGAAAGCAAAGAATTGTCACAATAGCAAGGAAAAGTATTTTGTGTCCCATTGTCACAATACAATAATAGCTTATTTACCTTGATTACATTTCATTTGTACACCAGTCTATGATTATTTGTTAGTTGATAATAAAATCTTAAAATTAATTTACCTACTCACACATATGTTCAAAATTAATTTAATTAAATAGTTACACAGATTAATATTTACTGTACATTACTAATAAAAAAGATTCTAGAGATAACGTGATTTATATAAAAGCAACTATATATGCTAGGAGTACTATATAAATGTGTTGAGCGATGACGCACAAGCAGGGATTGTATTGATACACTTCAAATGACATGCTGATTTAACCTGCGACAGGAAAAGTCAATAATTAGCCATTGTTACGTATATTATAGATTGCTAAATGATGAGGACAAGATTCATACTAAGATTTATGGTGTATATGATTGGTAATTACAACAAAACGGGAGGCGAAAAAAAAACAAACTTACAGGTTTTAGTTTAAGGACGAGATCCTCGTGCAGCTTCCTCTAAGGCTCTTACTTTCAACTCACGCTCTCGTTGTTGCCTGAATTACGCAAAATAAAGAATGTAAACTTAAGAACCAAACCAAATTTTGAAAGTATTTCTTTGAAAAGGTTGCAGGCTTCAAAAATTTACCTTAGGTATTCATCATGGACCATGGAAGGGTGAGGAAATCTTGCATCCCTTTCCATCATTAATTGCCTCTGAAGCTGTTCATGTGCTGCCACCTGCTACATTTTTAAAAATATAAGTCAGTTAAACAGGTTGACATTTCATACAAAACGTGTCAAGTCAAAGATATTAAAGTGAAAGGCAACAAACCTGATGTACTAGTTGATCAGTATATTGTCTATTCAAGAGGTCATTGTGGTGCATTCCCATAGCATCGCGGGGTGGCATCAGGCTTGGCCGAGGATAGCCAGCTGAGGCTGAAAATAAAGTTTTCTGTGAGTATCTAGAAATACAGTGCTTATTATATAAGTACTCGAATATTCACTCATATACATAAAAATAAATGAAAATAACTACAGCAAAAGCTTGATATAGCGTCAGTCGCATATAGCATCATCCCGCGTATTTTGTCACAAAACCAGCCCAAGTTATGCAAGGGACGCTATGTTAATCGCGCCGCGCTTAGCGTCGGATTTTTGTTTATCAGCAACTGATGCAATATCGAGCTTATACCAGTAAAATCTTTCAGACCTTACTCATAATGACATGGCCTCAGAAAATAAGTGTGGGGAGGTAAAACCAAATAAATAAATCAGGCAAATACAAACCTAGTCGTTCCAGTCTCTCTCGCTCCAACTGGTTGAGGCTATTGCTGAGAGTACTTGGCAGTCCACCTGGACCCTGAGGTTGATAGAGGCCAAACTGATGCAGAGATGCAGGTCCCTGAGGTGGGCCGCCAGGGCCTAAGCTGGTATACCTAGATATCAATAAAAAGTCAAATAAATAATGCCATAAAACTACAAAAGGGAAAAAAACAAGAAGAACAGTCAATCTTACCGGCGATGGAGTTCTAACCAATGAGGATCCAGTGGTCCACTAAGTCTTGGACCAGCACCTCCCGCTGCAGCATTCTTCATTATTTCCTCTTTTAATCTGTCATTTAATTCTCTTTCCCTCAACTCTCTTAATTCTCTTTCACGTTTTTGGCGATCCAATTCTTCCAGCTCCATTCTGAAGTATCAAAGAACACCAAACACAAGTTTAGTTTAGTTTAGAGTGCAATTTAAATGCTTATTATCCATTAAGAGCGATCATTACCTTTCCCTTGCTCCAGGTGTATAGATGTTCAACTGGTATTGCATGATGGGATCCATGCAGTGCGGAGGAAGGCCCATAGCAGCCGATCGCTGCAAAGCTCCAGGAGAAAATCCTGCGTGTGGTCTGGCATATTCACTATGAAGATAGAAAGAAATTAAACTTTCAGTACAGAATTGAGAAAGGCTATGTAATGAAAATTTGAAGTTCTTTTCAATTACCTTAGTTGTCGTAGAGCAGGTGTGTCGGGATAACCAGGACGAGGTCCAAATCTGTCATACGGAGGCGTAACAGTGTCAATAGGCCCTCTTGACGGAGGTTTCCCATCTGGTTTTTCAGGTGTAGCATTCTTCCTTGCCTCAGCCTTTTCCCTCTCTTCTCTCTCCTTCTCTGCCTGCTTTCTAAGCTTCTCCTCTCGTTTCCTGGCGAGCTTAGAGTCAGGCACAGGTTTGAATGTCAAGTCGGTACGGCAGCAAGAGTTGAAATCACCACGGTTCCAGTGTTTCAAGAAAATGGCACTTTGACTTCGATGACACTCAGAGTCCTCAATTTTGGGCTCGGGGCTGGGTCCCCTCGGAATGTGAGTGGGGCTGGGCACTTCTTCCTCCTCCCCATGGTCTCCGTCATCAGGCTTGAGACCGTCGTCGTGGCGGTGCGGGCCACCGTGCTGCTGCTGCTGCTGTTGCTGCTGCATGTTGGCGGCGGCCTGAGCGTGCGCGCGCAGGGCGTCCAAGGAGGAGCCAGGCATCGGACCGAAGGCAGGGTGGCCCGGGTGTCCTGGGTGTCCCGGGTGGCCGGGGTGGCCCTGGAGGTGGGACGGCAGTGGGTGGTGGATCTTGTTGCCCGGAGAGGGCGCGGGGTGCAGGTGGTGCGGGTGGTGGTGGCCGCCGTGCCCGCTCTGCGCGATGGACATGGAGGCCGAGGTCTGCGACATGCTGGCAGACACGTGCGCGACCGAGGTCGGTGGCGGAGGCCCGCCGGGGCTGGCCGGCCGCTTGTTGGACTGCTTGTGCTGGCTGGAGCTGCTGGAGTGCGACAGGGGCAGCTTGTTGTGGCCGGAGGGTGCGCCGTGGTGCGCCCCGTGCGCGCCGTGGTGGTGCGCGGCCGCGGCCGCCGCCGCCGCCTCCTGGTTCGCCTCCTCCTGGGCGGCCGAGTCCCTCCGCAGCTGATTGTGGGCGTTGAGCAGAGCTGCGCTCTCGGCAGCGTACCTGTAGGAGACAGAGAGCGTAAGGTGTTAGTACGCACAGAGCGAAGTGGGAGAGCCCAGGGGGAAACAGGCTAAAACTTCAGTGAACTTCGAGTAGTTCATAAATTTTCATGAACTTCTCGAAGTTCATAAATTTACGAACTTCGAGGAGTATTAGTTAACTTCAATTGAACTAGTATCCGAAACTTCGAGGAGAAATTTGGGAGAAGTTAAGCAAGTTAAGCAACGATGTTAACGAACGACGAACATTATTTGCTGAATGAACTTAAGTATTCAGTAGGCAAATGCCCGAAGGACAACTGTTTGCTGAGTACCTTGGCATGCCCAAAATTTCTTCGGGAAAGAGATTTTGGCGGATTGAGATTACACACTATTTACTGCATACCTGGCCATGTACACACTATTTACTGAATACTTGCAAGTATGCAGCAAATAATGAATACTTGTACACACTTGGTTTCCCAGAGTAAGCAACGAAGTTAACGAACGACGAACTTCAGTGAATGAACTTTAAGGAGGCCAATGTCCCCATGGGAGAGTCACAGGAAATCAGACGATACTTACCCGTCGCGCGGGGTGGGAGGCTTCGGCGGCTCGTGCATCCTGGAGGGCGGGGGCACGGGCTGCGGGATGGGGTACGGGTAGGGGAACGGGTAGCCGTAGCCCGCGTAGTGGGCGGGGTGGGCGTACGGGTGGGGCACGCCGGCGCCGTGCAGGGCGGCCGCCGTCAGCAGCGGGTGCGGCCCCATCAGCGGGTGGTGCGGGTGGTGCATGGGGGCCACGAAGGCGTGCGGGTGGGCCAGCGGGTGCGCCGGCGAGATGCGGTTGAGCGGCGAGGGCTGCTGCGAGGGGTGCATCACGGGCTGGGGGATGGACGTCGGGGGGTTGGCGCTGCCCGGGCCCGAGCCGTGGTGGACGGGCGGCGTGTGTCTGGACGGCGCCCGCGGCAGCGTCGGCGGCGTGTTCACGGGGCGGGAGGCCTCGGTGGGCGTGACCGAGCGGGGCTTGTTGGGCGGCGTCTTGGGCGGCGGGGCGTGCGGCTGCGCCGGCGGGTCCGGCTGCTCCGTCTTGATGGAGTCCAGAGTGGCGAGGGGCGGCGCCGTGTAGCCCGGCACCTTCACGTCCTTCAGGGACTGGAGGGGGTCGGACATGGGGGTGAGCGGCAACGGCTCGGTCGGGGTTGTGATCTCCTGCTTGATCTTGAGGTTCTGCGGCTCCGATTGAGTGGCTGCTGCGACCGGCAGGCCTCCCGACATCAGGCTCGGGGGCACGAGCCCCGGGGGGAGGCCGCCCGGAGGCAACGCCCCCGGAGGGAGGGCGCCGGGGGGAAGGCCCCCTGGAGGTACAGACCCAGGGAGGAGTGGCCCCGGAGGCAATGCACTCGGAGGCAACCCACTTGGAGGCAACCCGCCGGGTGGGAGTCCTCCCGGAGTTAAGACGCTCGGAGGCAACGGCCCAGGAGGCAGGGGGCTCGGTGGAATGCCATTGGGCGCCAGAGAGCCCGGGGTCGGCGGTGCTCCGGGCGCCGGTGCACCGGGAGTGCTGGGTGCGCCAGGGGTGCCCGGGGCCGACTGGGGCCCGGATGTCGGAGTGCTGCTACGCGCGGCGGGCGCTGCGGGACCCGGGGGCGGTATGGGTCCCGGAGGAGGACCTCCACCCGACAACGGCAAGCCCGCGCCACCCCACTGCTGCTGGAGGTACTGCTGGTACTGAGCCTGCTGTGCAGGGTTGAGGAACGGATAACCTGGAGGGCCAGTCATGCCCGGCGGGAGACCCGCCTGCAATCCCGCCTGCAGTCCCGGGGGCAGTCCAGCCATCATGTTGGCCAGCGTCGGTCTGGGCGGCAGCCCGAGGCCCGGGGGCATGCCCGGGACCGGCAGGCCGGGGGCGGGGCCGCTGGCAGGAACGCCCGGGACGCTCGGGGGCGGTGGCTTCTCCTTCTCCTCCGGGGGAGACTTCTCCGCGTCGCTGGGCTTGGCGCTCTCGGGCGACGTGGTCTGCCCGTCCACAGAGCCGTCCTGGGGCGTTGGGCTCGGCTGCTGCACCTGCCCGGGCGTGGGCGGCAGCGCGCCGTCCTGCACCGGGGTGGCCGACGGGGTGCCCGGCGGCCCCTGTGGGCTGGGGGCCTTGCCGTTGGGAGCCTCGCCCGGCGACTGGCCCGGGGTGCCCTGGGCGCTGCTCTGCGCACTGCTCTGGCTGCTGCTCTGCGCGCTGCTCGGGCCGTTGGCCGTGGGCTTGCCGTTGTCGCCCTGGCCCGCCTGGTTGCCGCTCCCGGGGGAGGTCGGGGGCTGCTGGCCAGAGTTCTGCCCTTGCTGCAGGGGCGAGGTGGGCCGGGGCCCCTGTCCCGGCGGCGGGCCCTGCGGTCCGGGTGGACCAGGAGGTCCCGGTGGTCCAGGTGGCCCGGGTGGCCCCGGCGGGCCCGAGGGTCCGCCGGAGGGACCACCTGAAGGCCCTGATGGGCCCGAGGCTCCGCTCGGTGGGCTTTGCTGATTGGCTTGGCCTGACTGTTGAGTCGGTTGCTGCGAAGACTGTTGAGGTGGTTGCTGTTGTTGCTGTTGTTGCTGCTGCTGTTGCTGTTGCTGCTGACCTTGAGATGTTTGGCCTGATCTTTGGCCTTGGGTGCCGTTTATTTGAGTTCCCTGAGGACCAAGCGAGAGGCCCAACAAAGAACCGGGTAGCACTCCAGGCATCTACGAAAAGAAATCAAATATTAAAGACTGGTCACTAATGCACCAATAATAAAAGGCACCGCTAGTTATACACACCTGTCCAGGCAGAGGTGCAGGCATCTGTCCAGGTAAGGACACAGGGTGAGGGTTGTGACCAGGCAACAAATTAGGGCCAGTTACAGGGTTGGGATTAGGCAAAGGATTTGGAGTAGTGAACTGCACCTGTCCGTCTTCTGCTCGATTCAATCCTGGTTCAAGCTTAATTGGAACAGCTGGGTCTTCTTTACATGGGTGATTGTCTGTAGATGTGGACACAGGCATCACAGTAATGCCCACATTCAAACCAGGTGGAACAGAGCCTATCAAGCCATCTTCTTTCTTTATGCTGAGCAATGCTGGGTCCTTCATATCTTCCACCTTCAGTGGAAGATCGGGCTTGTTATCACCCAATAAAGGTTTCACATCCTCTAATTTAATGCCAGTCTTGCTATCAGGGTCTAATTTTACAGCTGCCTTGTTGTCGGAAGAATCAGCTTGAGAATCTCCACCTTCCACTTCATTATCATTATTGTCGGCATCATCAGCCACTGAACCGCTATCTGTGGTTAAGCTCTCAGAGGGACTCTGGGTGAAGAGAAGTAAATTTAGAAAACATTAAATATAGCAAAAAAGATAAATGGTTCTATTTTGATTCTTTTTTCTTATTTTTACCTCTGGTCTTTCGCCTTTTTTACGTTTGAAGTCTTTCTCTTCATCACCATCCAAATCAATGGGTGGTCTTTTCTTTCCTTTTGTTGGTGTTTCCAGTTTCTGAGGGACAGAGACAACAAGGATGAAGAGAAAGTAAGCAGAATCCAAACATATTTAAATGTTGCGATCAACTGCTAAATTACCTTTTTCTTATTTTTATCACTGGGTGAACCTGATCCAGAAGTCGAACTTGAGGCTCCTGGACTTTTGCAACCTGTTTTCTTTTCTAATTCACTATCAGGTGTAGATGTGCCACTCCTCTTGGGTCTGGAGGGCCGTGTTCCAGTCTGCCACCATCAAAAAGCATATTAACAATAATGATTCCAATATATAACATCTATTTCTAAAACAAGAAAATTTGTACGTGCCTCATTGGCAGTTGCAGCATTTTTGTTTCTGGTCCGCATGCGGCTTGGGGACCCATCTGGACTATCAGTTTGGACAGGTCTAAACAGATAGGGTGCATCACTGCGGTTGTTGTCCCCATTGCCTTTGGGAGGCAAGGGAGGGAGCTCGCCTGATTTCTTCAGGTGAGAACGGCAGTCTGCACACAGCAATGGTCTATCCTTGGTCCCACCGGGAGCAAGATCTGTGGTTCCTGAGGAATAATTGAACATTAAAAATTAAATACAAAATATTTTATAGATAGGAAATAGATGAAAATAGAGATATTGTACTAACGCTGGGCACAATGGTGACATTGGTCTGAGTTTTCTCTGTCCCGAGAATCAGAATCATCCTCTTCTTCATTTTCCTCCTCGCTGGCCGAATTCTCATCACCTGCACAAATAAATTTGCAAAACATTACTTTTCCAGTAACTAACCACCACAAAGACATCTCAACCGACACCTGAGATAATCCACTGGACACAGACCACTCCAAGGTTATACGTTTGGTTACAGTATCACTGGGCTCAGGACACGGCACTACACTATAGACTTGGGTCCCACTCACCTGACTCCTTGGGATTGGGTGAAGGCCGTGCACCTGCTGCTGCAACAACACCGGCACTCTCATCAACTGCCGGAGCAATAAACATTTGAGTCCCATCATCAAAACGCAAGCGAAAAGCAAAGCAAGCATGAGGCAAATATAGGGGAGGAACAAGCAAGGATCCAATCTTATTTCACAGGCTATTAGGTTGCTGTAAATCCCATCATCAATTCAAAATGATATAAAGAAAAATGAAAAAGTTCAACACTTGAAAATATTTTTAGACATATGTATAAATGGTTCATTTGGCCATGGAAAATAAAAAGAGTTCCAGATGGCACAGCAAAGCAGCTAAATCAAACGACAATTTGAATAAGGAGAACTGCTAAAGTGGTAAAATGCAAGTGCTTCTGCTACATGCAAGAGCAGTTTTGGATTCAATAGGGAAGGTTAAAGTGCAGTGTATAGACCATCTCTCATTAAAAGAAAATGAAAATTGCAAGCTAAATATTTGAAAATTTGTCAGCTAAAATAACAGCCACGGCCAGTGCAAGCATTGCTGGGACAGGCAACATGAATTTGGTTAACAGAACACACTTCACCTGGATATTAGTTTTAAACCCCTATTATTAATAAATAAAGTAATGAACAAAACATGGAAGAGTTCTGACCTTGTTCCTCTTTGGGAGTTCCAGAGCGTGTACTCCTAGTGGTTCTGGCACGGCGTAGAGACCCTGCTCTCCTTCGTCGGTGTGGTCTATTATTGTTGGCTCCTGGAGTCTTTTTCCACAAATAGTAATATTCCACTAACTCAGGCTGTATTAAAATGAAAGAGCAACAAAATTTTGTAGGTTAGAAAAGAAGGAACACATTTGAGCTCATTCAGTACATGCAATGAATGGACATACAGTTTCTTTATGAGGAAGGAGATCTTTTCGTATCCTGAAAAAGTTCTTGCCAAATTGACGAAGTCCTTTAACAAATCGTTTCTGGAACAACAGCAATTGATTGTGAATTAGCTACTACGTAATTTGGTCAAATATTAAAGTAAAAATTATGGTTAAACAAACTTACAGTTTCTTCTTCACACCACTTTTTATCAATTCCTCTTGGTGCAGGACACTTCACTAAAGCTTGAAGTGCTTTGCCAGGATCATACCCCGAGTCATGAAGCACATCTAGTGCATTAATAGTGGTGTCGTCTCTAGATGCAGCAACACACCCATCATCAGGGGAGCCTCCATCACACATGCCAGCAAAGGCTGCCATTGAACGGGCAGCCCGTAAATACATGAGCAAATCTCCATCCAGAGTCATTCCTGGCTCCCATCTTATCTCTTCACGTTCCTTTAAAAATTCTGGATCAGGAGGCAGCCCCGTAAAATCTGGTCGGTAATCTGGCAACCGCGCCTGGATAGGAAACCAAAAGTCAAATATCACATCTACTTCAATACAAAGAAATGCACTTATCAATGATAATGTTTTTAGTCGTGAGTCCTGGCTGGAATTGCAAGGGAAGTTTAGATTGTCTCATTGAATCACACTCACATATGGGTTGGGCTCTGCCCCCGGGGCTGCTGGGGGAGCAGGAGCCTCACCCTGCGCGGATGCAGACATGTTGCTTGCCAGATTGTGAGCAAATCACCTACAAACAGACAAAAAGATGTTACAAAAGTGTTCTTAGTGTATGGTAAGAAAATGAACAAACTGATTCTTAAGAATACATAAAATGTCACTATTTCAGGCAAAATGACAGAGAAAAAATATAATTAAATGAAAAGTGGGCTGAGCTATATACTAATCGTTTCAAGATATAAAAAAAACGGTATGGTAATGGGCATTGAACTACATTATATGAAAATGGTTAATTGATATGCAAATTGGGTTAGGTTATGATCACACCCAAACTTATCCAGCAGAACATTTTAAGGCAAATTTCGAGAAAAGCTGGTGTCTGCAACTAAAACGCTCCATTGAAAATAATCAGAACTTGAGAGGTGGGTGGAAATGAATAGGAAACGACAAAAATGTCATGAAATGTATGGGACAGGTGGAAGTAAACACCGAAGGTTACCTTGTAACCTATTGACGCTTCATTTAAGACTTAAAGGAAAAACTTGATCAACCCATAATGCACGTCGGTCAAAGTGCTTAAATAGAACACACACAATTGTTTTGTTGATGTAAAATGTTTATAATGAAGGGCATGCACATGATGCCGGGCTGTTTACATCCGTGATAAAGGAGCGACAAACACAACCGTAACCAGACGAAATATAGTGACCTTCAGAGTTCCTCCAGCTTTTTTCTTCGCTTTTCGAACTCACTCTCGCATTTTTGATGAAAATTGAGTTGATGTTGAAGCCGAATAAACTGCAGTACGTAATCTGGTGATGTACGCCAGTCGCCGACAGACAGCCTACGCTAGGCTATATCTCGTAAACGCTTGGTTTGGGGCATATTTTCGCCTGGAAGGCCACAACACTGGGAACACTTCAGCACTTTGGGAATACAAACATTTTGAAGAAAAGATTTTGTTTTCTGTGCGGTTATCTTTGGTTTTTAAAAAAATCTTATTTGAGCGTCACTGGCAGGTCTTGAAGAGTACATTACAAGGATCGATTCTCAGAGGACTTCTCAGTTTTCCTCCATTGTTTCACAACCGCGTTCTCTTCCGACGTCTGCGTTGGTTTAGACTGAAGATAGCTATCCTACATGCAGCCAGGGTGTAGACTTTGACGTGAATGCAGTTTCGGTTTTAAGGCGCTAATACCTGGCTTTTACAAGCTTTCTAAAGGAAAAAAGTGAAAGTAACAAATATGTGATACACACATATATACATATATAAATTATAGCCATGGCAATCCCTAAGCTCACGTCGTTCGAGTACGGGTTCGTTGCAGGGGACGGAATGTTGGCACCCGTGATTACATGGTGGGTGATATGAAATGTAATGTTGTGGCCGAAGCAATGTAGATTTTATTAAATGTTATAGCCAAATAAAAACAAAAATGATATTTTTGCGTTTACATAATTTATTGTGTGCGAAGGCGCTCGTTAAATGCCAGAATGTCCGCCTTTTTACGAAAATATCATCGTTACTTGAATCGAAACCAGTTGGGAATCGCACTAAAGTACAGGTTAGGCTGTGAATGCTGTGCATTTAACTTTTGATAATATCTTGGTCTTGCCTCATTGTCAGTAATATTTTCTCCTTTTAAATTAGGGTTGGATTAAATCAAAGCGAAAGATGAAAGCATTAACTTTCATTGACCTTTCTGATGGATCTACTGCAGAAAAACTGCAAGTAGCGCTCCCGAAAAGTGTTCCATCCAACTTTGATGTTGGGGCTTCCGTCACAATTGATGGAACTATTCAAACGTTTGGAAGTAAAGGACAAATAGAAATTTTGGCAGAGAATGTGGAATTAATCGGACCATGCAATCCAAATGATGGTGGTTATCCATTTGCACCAAAAACTTTTTACACTATGGAGTACACACGTCAACATCTCCAATTCAGGCCTCGAACTAATCAATTCAGTTCTGTGTTAAGGATAAGAAGTTGTGCATCAAATGCATTCAGAAATTATTTATGTAACAAAGGTTTCTTTGAGGTTAACACCCCAATTCTTACATCATTTGATTGTGAGGGTGGAGGGGAAGTCTTTTCTGCTCGACCTGAGAATAAAAATCTCTTGAAAACCATGGCAAAACCAGGGATTCCTGAGGATGAAGCCTTCTTTGATACCAAGGCATATCTAACAGTATCTGGTCAAATGCATCTGGAATCTGCTGTCAGGTAGAAGTTTCTCTTTAGTTTATGACTTTCTTCTTGTGGACCAGAAAATTTTCATTCTTTTTATTTACAGGGCTTTAGGACAAGTTTATACATTTGGTCCTACATTTAGAGCAGAAAACTCCAGGTCCCGGCTTCACTTAGCTGAATTTAACATGCTGGAAACTGAAGAAGTTCTAAGCAGTAGCTCAATAGAACCTATTTTGTCTACAATTGAAAATATGCTTAGAAATGTTACCCAGCACATTTTAGATTCAGCCCAAGCAGATTTAGAATGTATCAGAAAAATTCAAATACAGCAGAAAGCAAGTGGTACACATGTTTTAGAGTATGAGGTACACATTTGAAATTAAGTTTTGCTTGTTGTATTTTTTTGCTATATTTGCTAAGTATGCAAACCTGTCTATATATCAAGACACCTTGATTTGGCAGGTGGAACCCTTAAACGAAGAAGGTATCAAGAACACTTTTTTACCAAATGAACCTTATACAGTAATGTCCTACAAAGAAGCTGTTGAAATTTTGTCTAGTTCAAATCAAAATTTTAAAGTCAAGCCTGTTTTTGAGGAGGGACTTTCTAAGGAACATGAACTTTACCTCGTAAAGCATAACAACAACAGGCCAGTATTTGTTGTTGATTGGCCTTCTCATTTAAAGGCATTCTATATGAAGAAGTCCGAAGACAGGTCCACGGTATGTTTCCTGTCTTCAAATGTACAATATTGTACATTGGTACAATTATTAATCAAAATGCTATCTTTCTTAAACAGATCATAGACGAATGATTATTTTTCTTGCAGGTTGCTGCTGTTGACCTTTTGATGCCTGTTGTTGGAGAACTGTGTGGTGGCAGTGTCAGGGAGGACAACATAGAAGTGTTGAGTTCTGTAGTCAAACAACTAGGATTAGAGGAAAAAATGTCATGGTATGTTGATTTACGTAAATTTGGAAATGTAACCACTGGTGGTTTTGGTATGGGCTATGAGCGCTACCTCCAGTGCTTACTAAGTATTCCAAATATTAAAGATGTGATGCCATATCCTCGATGGCCTCACAACTGCCAAATGTGATACAAAACCATAATCGTAATAATAATAAAAAAAACAATAGAGTGAATTTCCCATTCAATACACTCTCACCTCTATAATGGCATCACTGTATATCTGGGTTGCCCAGCATGTGGGTAATTTAAGGTGCCTGACCCGGTTTTGGGGCAACATAAGACAGCCACTTCCAGGGCACCCTCTGGTTTCCCATGTCACTTCACCAATAATACCTTATTCCTGGGGTAGAAGTACCTTATGGATGACCTATGGCTTCACATGGTGCAGTATGTAGTGGACTCCAAAAGGAAGTATGTAAATCCAATAAGTGGCTGACTTAAGCTGTCTCAATTCTCTGGTCAGGCACCTGAAGTAGTCCACTTGATGGACACACTGGAAAAAAATATATCATTGTTTATACAACCGTCATGTTGCTGAGCTGGTCGTTAGCCAGCTATTAGTCCAAATCTAATGTCAACAGCGGTTGTACTACGGACGCATTTCGTTGGACCAGCAACTTATGTTCCCAAAGCCATTCCAAGAACGAAATGTGGTGCAACACCGATCGTTGATTGATACACTTCCCCCCCCCCCTTTTTTTTTTTGGCGCAACTCATCTTTGAGTTTTGGTCTGCCGGCGGCAATCCCGAGGTGCGCTGCAGGGCTGGGCGCAGCGCGCAGCACCGACGGTTTCCACCACCTGGTGCGAGCTGACGCCACCCCGCACGCGCAGGTCCACTTAGTTTTATTTTTTGTATCCCCCTTTCCCTGGTCTTCAAGACCAAAATGGTAATGAAGCTCAGCCAAAACCGCCGCTGGCAGGCCCGCCCCGGGGCTCGGCCCGCCGCCGGGACGACATGACATGGGTGTTGATTTTCCGGTTGCGTGTTCAAACACCATCACGAGGTGTGCCCTGCCTTTCTTCCCCTCGCCCTGCCCCTGCCCGCCTCGCCCCGCCCCGCCCCGCCCCGCCCCGCCCCGTCGCGCAGGGCCAGGGCCAGCCCCGCAATTATATGCGACGGCGAGTGCATCTTGTGCACAGGCGTCTGCTCACCTGTCGACGCCGCACCGCGGCGCCGCCGCGCCCCGCTAGGCCACTCTCACTCCTCCTCCAATCCGAGCGGGACAAGGACCCGACGCCCCCGCCCGCCCCGCCCCGCCCCTCCCCGCACCACGGGCGCGCCGCCCCGTCCCGCCAGCGGCCCCCTCCCTCCTCTCTCTTACTCGCGCGGGGCAGTCGACTGCTGCTCTCGACGCCGGCCGGTCGGCGATAGGCTCTGCGGCCCATAGCGCGCGCGCGCGTCACCGGCGTGCCGGTCCAGCCCGGCGGCTTGATCACGCGTGACGAAGTGTCACGGCCCGTACGCGAGTGTGTGTTAGTGTTTGTAGTGTCAGTGTTTGTGAGTGACAGTGACAGTGTGACGGCGCACGAGTTTGCCCAGCGGGTTGTTGTTGGCGGTCAAGGAGTCGCTCGTGGGCGTGTTTGGAGTCAGCCGGCCGGCGCCGCTCCGCTGCCGGTACGGTGCTGAGTGGGCGTGTCAGTGTGAGGTAAGGGACGAGGACGAGCGCTTCAGCTCCGCGACTGCCCCGCCGTATCATGCAGAGGATCAGTGTTCACACACGAAATGTTTATGTACTTTTGTCGTACATAACAATAAAGGAGTGAATGACTCATGCATAATTATGTACAAATTTGTACATAATTATGCACAAATATTTGTACTACCAGATTTCTGTACAAAATTTGTGCATTATTATGTACAGTAGGTGCTTTGTTATGGACAAATTTGTGCAAACTTTTGGTATGTGTCATTCAGTGCATAAGCTATGTACGAAAAAGTACATAAACATTTAGTGGTTACGCTCCTCTGAACCGGGTGTTCCTTTGAATAAGAAACAGTATTGCGGGATTGCAAACTCATCAGCGCTGCAGCGCCTTACGGGCGAATTTTGTAGGCAAACTCGCAACACTGTTACGCATTCAAAGCAACACCCGGTACAAGGCGCCTCTGTCCTTACACGGTAAAAGCAGTTCCTCGCATGTCCAAGGACCATCGGAACGATTCAAGGACGGCCTCGTGCTATTTTCCCACCCCCATTAAGTTACACACTGAACCCAATGATTTTCGCATCGTTATGCACAATTTTATACCACCATAGTTATGCACAATTTTTTGGCTGAGCGATAGCGAAGCCTATTACTTCACTGATCAGATTTGGCTCCTGTCTGTCTGTCTGTCTGTCTGTCTGTCTGTCTGTCTGTTTGTCTGTCTGTCTGTCTGTCTGTAAGCACGATAACTCGAGAACGAGTTGAGGTATCCACCTGAACTTTTTACAGTAGCTTCTTAACATAAATACCTCGGACGAGTTCGTAAATGGGCATTCTAGCTCAAAAATTGACACCGTTAAAAATTAATTTACATTTTCGAAAAAAATAATTTTTTAAATAAATATTTTTTACAGTGTCCTAAGGGGTAACTCGGCGAGTTGCGGTCCTTTGGACGAAAATTTTGTCCGTTTGGCCGTATCTCTTACCGTTTAGCCGCTACGGCGTGACTCAAGGGCGAAAAGTCCTTAAGTTGCATGTTGGGTGTCGTTTCCGGGGTATTTTGACGAGTTAAGACCCCTTGGACAGAAATTTCGTCCGTTTGGCCGTATCTCTTACCGTTTTGGCGCTACAGCGTGACTCAAGGGTGAAAAGTCCTCAAGTTGCATGTTGGGTGTCGTTTCCGGGGTATTTTGACGAGTTAAGATTCTCTGGGGGGAAATTTCGTCCGTTTGGCCGTATCTCTTACCGTTTTGCTGTTACAGCGTTGAATTTGGACCAGAAGTCGCCAATATGCCGGTAAATGGTGTATTAATCAGATTTGCGCCCATCAGACCGGCATATCGCCGGAACCTTCTGCACGAGTGCAATTTAATGGTGCCCTCTGTTTTGTTTCTCGAATCGTATTTGAACAAGTCAGCAAGGGCATAACTTAAAAGTTCTGACAATCCTAAACTGCCCTTTCCCGTACATCGTTAGAACGGTCCTTTCCAGTGCAATTCCATGGCTTTCCCCGATTTGACGACAAGCGTTCAAATAATTTTCGAAATTATGGCATCTTAATTTATACAGAAAGCGCCGCAGGCCTAGGTAGATGTACGCAGGCGCGTCGCAGCGTAACAGTGTTTCGCGAGATATCGCGAAGCCTGTTACGCGAGACGTGGTCTGGCGTACATGTACCTAGTTTTACATAACTATGTACACATTGTGCAGTGCATAATCATGCAGAAATGTGTGCATAAGTGACAGGACAGACAGAGTTAAGCATAGTTATGCAGAAAAAATTGTGCATAGTTTTGGTTGCCTAAAATCCCGCCCCGCCCCGCCCCGCCCCGCCCCGCCCCGCCCCGCCCCGCCCCGCCCGGCAAACTTGCGAACCTCTGCGGGTTCGAGGACCGTGCACCTTCTCTCGAGGGTGCTGACCAGACCCGCGCCGCGGAAGGCCTGACCGGACCGCGCTGACAGTGCCATGCCATGCCGCCTCGCTGGCCACCCCGCAGCCGGCCCGGCCCGGCCTGGATCACGTTCAACTCTCAATGCATACACTGTTAAAAATGTTATTAAAATTCTCGCCCGCCGCGTGGGGCGTGGCGGCGTGACGTGACAGTGCGCTCGGCAGTGTTGCCGGAAAAGTAGGCAAAAGTTCCCACGAATACGCCTGTGCTGTGTGAGGCAGACGGGTATCTCAGCCTGCCTACTAGGCAAACTCTCCACACGAGAGACTACCTTTTGCCTGGTAGGCAGGCGGAGATACCGTCTGCCTCACACAGTTGTATTCGTGGGAATTTTTGCCTACTTCGGGCAACACGGCTGAGTACAGTGGGCTGCGTCTGCGCCTGTCTAATTAGGCAACACCTTAGCGCAGGTGCGTGTGTCTTGCCTGGTAGGCAGGCGTGGAAGCAGTTTCGTGTTTGGCGGGCCACTTATTGCATACCTCTCTGGCAATGCTGGTGCTGGTGTCGGGGCGGGCCGGGCGAGGGTAGGCCGTACCGCCCGGCAGACGCGCACGTGGGTTGCCTACCCCAAGAGCGCCCGGCTCCCCGGATAGCCTATCCGGGACAGGCTCGCGCCCGGGTGGCCCGCGCCTGTGTTCGCTTCCGCCGGGTCGCGCCATAACATTCACATTCTTATTCAGGCGTAATTCTTTTCTTCCCTCACCTGGAACTCAAGTGTGCAAGGTCGCTTTGCGGGCTGCGGCGGGTGTGTGATGAATTCCAAGTGAATAGCCATTCGCACACTTGGACATTTCCATGTAACTTTCACTCGCGGGTGTGTTTGAACACCCCGCAAGCGGGTATGTCGGGTATACGAGGGTCGTTGGCCTCTTGTGGTGCTGCTCCCCACCCCTCCCCCCTCCTCCCCGGGCCCACCCAGGGCAGCGCCGGTAGCGCCCAGCACGGGGACGGAGTGCGCTGCGTTCCTCCTCCACCGCAAAGGTGCGCGGGGCGGGGCGGGGCGGGGCGGGGCGGGGCGGGGGACACAGGGCGCATGGGCGCGCACCCAGCGCACGGCCGCGCGCCGCGGCCACCCCTGGGACGGAGCGGGGCGGGGCGGGGGCGCCGAAAATGACAGCAATAACTGGGATGTAGAATTAGCGTGCTTCTCAGGAGTTACGCCCTTCCGGCTCCCCCCTCCCCCTTACCCCTAGTCCCGGCCCGGCCGGTGCCCGCATGCATGCGGCCGCGCACCCCCAACCCCTCCCTCCCGTAGGCCACTCTCACCCCGTATACGCGGGACCATATCATACTTAAGTAGCCGTTTGCCCCCCTTTGTTCCCAATACGACTCTGGCCGTGTTCTGTCGTCTAAAGAAAGAAAAAAAAACTTTGACATGTCTAATATCATTTGTGGTTGTAGGTGCGCCGGGTATACTTTCTATAGAGGTTAATTTTGTTTAGTACTGTACACTCTAAACATCGTACGGTGAATTTCACCGTAAGCTATAGTGAATCCTGCAGCTGTGTCTTCCTGCTAAATTCACCTTCAGCTTTTATTATTGCATTATATAATGTTTGCCTCCAACGCGAGGAGGAAACAACTCTGAATTTTAGCGTACAATTTCGCAAATTTCTTTGAATTTTCTAGATTTTTGGTGAATTTTTATTGTAATGTATAATGTTTGTATTGTGCGAATTTTTGTTTTTTGAATTCTCCATCTTCTCCATTTCCTCCTCTCTCCTCCTTCTCCTCCTCCTCCCTCCTCCTCCTCCAGCTTAGTCATCCTCCTCCTCCTCCCTCCTCCCTCCTCCCTCCTCCCTCCTCCCTCCTCCCTCCTCGCTCCTCGCTCATCCCTCCTCCCTCCTCCCTCCTCCCTCCTCCCTCCTCCCTCCTCCCTCGCTCCTCCCTCCTCCCTCCTCCCTCCTCCCTCCTCCCTCCTCCCTCCTCCCTCCTCCCTCCTCCCTCCTCCCTCCTCCCTCCTCCCTCCTCCCTCCTCCCTCCTTAAGGCGGTATACGTACCACCCCATTCAAACTGAGGTGCCTCGCGTACCCCTCGCCCCTTCTCGCCCCCCTTCCCCTTCATCTGATCCCCTTCCCGAACCGGCAAGCGATAAGAACAACGACGTGTTAATTCGCTCAAACTGCAGCCCGCTGCACGCCCCGGCGGGGCGGGGCGGGGCGGGGCGGGGCGGGCGCAACACATGGGGGTCGCGTTCGGAAGCGTCCCTGGGCGCCGTGGGCCGGCCAGGGCCGCCGCGTCGTCGCGAGGGGCTTATCTGAACGCGTCCGCCGTTATTTTGGATTAGTATGATAACGCGCGGTGTGGGGTATGGGGTGTGGGGTGGTGCGGTGCTAGGGGCGGGGCGGGGCGGGGCGGGGCGGGGCGGGGCGGGGCGGAGCGGGGCGAGGCCGAGTGGGGGTTGTGGCTGGCGGCGTAGGATTACACGGGCGCAAATGGACTCGGGGTCGCGCGGCAGGGCAGACGAAAATTATCAAACACTTTTCGGCCGGCCGTGCTGTGCACAGCCATACGGCGGGCGGGGCGGCGGGGCGCTCGTGAGCTCTGCGGCACTATGGCACGACTGCACGCGGGGCGGGCGCGGGGGCGGGCGGGTTCGCTTCGCCGGCTCCCGTGCAAATTCTCCCACGGCTGCTTGCTCGCGGAGTTAAACTTGACCTACATTATCGCGAAGGAGCAGTGCGCCGCGCGCGCGCGCGTGTGTGTGCAGTTCCTGGAATATCGGAGAAGCCACTTTTCTGTCTCAGTTTCATGCATGAGAGAGAGCATGCTCTCTCTCTCTCTCGATGTCTCTCTGTCGCCGTCGCCCTCTCTCACTCTCTCTCTCTCTCTCTCTCTCTCTCTCTCTCTCTCTCTCTCTCTCTCTCTCTCTCTCTCTCTCTCTCTCTCTCTCTCCTCTCCTCTCCTCTCCCTCTCCCTCTCCCCCTCCCTCTCCCTCCCTCCCTTCCTTCCTCTCCCCTCCCCCCCTCTCCCTCTCTCCTGTCGTCACCTGCTTCCACCCCGGCCCGGCCGCGGGTTTTTAGGCGCGGGTCCCAGTGGTCCCCGCGGGTCCCTGCGCCCGGCTCGCCTAACAAAACGACTAAAATAATTACTCGCACATTAAAGGACACGCGAAACTGGGCGAGGCGAGGAGTCCCTTAATGGTCGGGGTAAATAGGACACATTACGATCGTGCGCGGCGCGCTCTGTACACGCTCACAAAGGAGGCGGCCGGGCCGGGCCGGGCCGGGGGATGAGCTGGAGCAGGAGCACGGCCTCCAGGGAGGCGGGCGGAGACACAAAAGAGTGCCGGCCGCCGGGCTCTGGCCGGGGCGAGCGAGTGCAGGAGTTGGGGGGCGTAAAGTGCGTCTACCCAGGGGAGGGGTACCCCTCATCCTCTCATCAGTGCACTACGCCCCTTTCTGTCAGCATTTTCACTGTTAAAAATACACTTGAAAAACAAACGTGCGACCTAATGCCTTTATAAAGGTGCTATTCTCTAGTGCCTTTAGAAAGGCGCGATTGTGTCCAAAGGCACTCAAATATAGCACCTTTCGGCAAAATTAGTGCCTCTGTAGGGGTGCTGTTTGAATAATGCCTTGGTAAAGGCACTATTACGAGTATAGCACCCCTAAAAGGGTGTTATCTCCTACCTTTGTTTTTCCAGTGTAGTCGTAGATTTACGGGAAGTTTTTTTCACGAAGTGCAGTTTGTAAAATTGCATTTGCCAATTGTAAAATTACAAGCACCACATATCGTAATTTATGCACGAGCTAAAAAGGTCCATCGTAAATTTACAACATATTTCATTAACCGTAATTTACAAAATTTGTCGTAAATCTACAAATATATTTTTCACAGTGTCAACTACCACTGCCACATATTTTTAAACAATCATAAATGCATATCTATCTCTTTGTGGTCACAGCAGGCCGCTTACTTGACACAGCCAATTTTAGCGTTGGTACTCCCTAATAGAAAACGAAGGTCCTACTTTGTCCCTAATATGTTCCAAAGTTGTCCCTCAGATATCTGAGGGACTGAGAACTACAATTATCAGCTTCGCTCGTTTTGAAATCCTCCGAAGTTCCATTTTCTTGAAATCCCTCCGGAGTCCCTTTTGTCTCGGATTCTACGATCTTTTGGTGCCGTTTACAGCCAAACATAGAGAAGAAGGCTTCCTAGATCATTTTAAATGCGTCAGACGACAAAAATATATCAGAGGCCAGTCATGTACAGTATATGAGTATATATAGGCACATGGGCACATATTGAAAGTAGTTTAAGACAAAAAGGTGCGCTGTGAGGTCTTGCAGTAGAGTCTCGAGCACGTAGCATCGAAGGGACTTCCGGGGGTCTTGAAAAGGCCGGGGTTTTCCCAAATTCCTAAGTCCTGTTTTGCCCCCTTTTGGTACTCTGGAGGGACTTGGCATAGGACCTACAGAGGGATTTCAAAACTGGGACTCTGGAGGACCTTCGTTTTCTATTAGGGACTTTAAATGGGAAAGGACTTTTTTTTCCATAGGAAGTGACATTTTTGTGCACATCTTGACCAGGGGAAAATTTGCATTTGGCACGTGACAAAATTGTGTCCTAGTGACTAGGACTAGGACCTCGTCTCCTAGTCAACATTTTTCTCCACAAATGTTATAAATGTATCTCTGTTATTTCGAATCGGTCTTACCCAAGATTTTTTGATACGTTTCGTACCCCTGCTCCCTCTTTTTGCCTTGCTTCAATGTTCGACGGAATGTTACTCAGAGATCGGAAACGGGCCTGTGGGGGATGGGGTGGGGGCGAGGATACAGCTCACCCTGATGAACATAGAGCGCATAGAGCGTGTACGTTGGCGGGGCGGGGGTCGCCCATATGTGTGTTCCTCGGTTTTGCCGCTCGGGCGGGGCGGGGCGGGGCGGGGCGGGGCGGGGCGGGCGCGCCGGGGCTCACGCGCTTCAGCTAACGACATTTCCCCGAAGTCGTATAACGAGGTCTGCGGCGAGCGCAGCGGCGCGGAGGGGCGGGGCCGGGCGGGGCCGGGCGGCGCAGGGGCGTTAGACAACTTTGTTTCTTCTTCAAACCAGCAGGGCCCACCGACTCACAGACGTTTCTTTTACACACTTCCCCTCCCTTTACCCCCTGCCCCCCCCCCCCCCCCTACTCCCACCTCCCGGTTTCCTGAAGCGCGCCGCCGCTTTTGCACGAACATGCGAACGCTCGCTCTCACACCTTCTTGTACTCTCTGTTTAGTATTAACGAAAAAAAGTGTTGCACCTCATGATACAGCGTACAAGCGGTACAGTAGTATTTTCTGCAATACGTACAGGGGCAATTCATTCATGCAGAGTGAATCACCTGAATCTCAACCTATGAACCCATTGAGCCCGGCGCGACCACTTTGTGGTCACGCTCTCGTGTTACATATATAGGGGCCGACAAGGCCCCGCAGTGAATGTGTTGATTGGAAGCCGCCATCAATAACTTTGGCCTGTCTGTCTGCCTTGCAGGATGCCGGCGGCGCCCGCGCGCTCCTCGCCGCAGTGATCGCCCCCGCGCGCTCCCGTACGCCGCCATGCAGGTCCTCAGGTAAGTGAGGCTTAGAGCCCAAGAGTCAAAGAGAAAGAGCATTCGCGTCTCGTCGCGGACACTGTGACATATAGGCGTAGCTTTCCAGGAAAATTTTTCCACGAAGTGCAGTTGTAAAATTACAATTGCAGATCGTAAAATTACAAGCACTACATAACGGCTTGAAATTTATTCACGAGCAAAAAAGGTCCGTCGTAAATTTACAACATATTTTATAAATCATAATTTACATAATTTATCGTAAATCTACTACGATATTTTTCACTGTGCAATCACACCGCCTCCGTCGTCTCGGAGCCGTGGTGCTTCCCCCCAGCCAAGGGGCACCTACTTCAAATATTGCACAAATATTCACCGGTATTTAGTGTAATTCTGTATTTCATTTTATTCATTTTACCAAATTAACAGTACACGAAATTTCTGAGCTGGTGCCCCTTGCCCCTTGGCCTGGTGGGGCGGGCCCAGCGTTTAACACGTGGTCGGCTCGCATTACGCAATTTATGAGCACTCGAAGCGGTGCTTCGCGCGGCCCGCTGCCGGCCCGGCCCGAGCAGCTGCAGCAGGAGGCGCAAGTTTGGCTGCGTCCGGGGCGGCAGCGCGCTACTCGGCGCGGGGTCCGCCGCCGTACCTGGTCGGGTCGGTGTGGTGTGGGTCTCCCTTCCCTTCCTACTCGGACGCGACCCCGCGGGGCCGGGCCGGGCTGGCCGCGAGTAGTAGCGGCCTCAGCCGCAGTGAGTGGTAAACCGAGTGGTAAACTTATAGTGCATCCCCCTCCCCCTCCCCCCTCCCCCGGGCCTCCTGCTCCCACGCCCGCCCACCGCACCGCAGCTCTGGCCTCTGGCTTCCAGGAGCGTGACATCAGCCGCGGGCGGCCACGATCGCCAGGATCCCGAGCAGGATCCCCTGGGGGAGCGGGATACGTCATCGCGACGCGCTTGTTTGAATGGCGCGCGGTGGGCGCGGTCGCGGCGCTGCGCCCTCAGGTGATCCCGATCCCGATCGCGAACGGGAGCGGGGCGATTTTTTTTTCGGACCGGTCCGCTCAGCTACAGCCTGCTGGAGGCTGCCGGAGGGTTTATAGAGGCTGCTGGAGACTGATAGAGGCTGCTCTAGACACTGTAAAGACCAGAGAATTTTCCTGTAAATTTTATAGCTCTCCTGTGGGTGATTGTGGTTTTCTCGCTGAATTATTGGAATTATTTCTCACTCTATTTGAGTAATGACTGGTTAACCTCGCCCATTTTGACACCGAGAAATGTTTGTAGGGGTTACGGGAAAATTTTCCACGAGAAATCTCGAAAAGTTACGATACCAAGTTGTAAAGTTACAAAACTGAACTGCCACATGGTATCCACGAGTCGCTCTTAAACGAGCACAAATAGGCTTTCGTAAAATTGCGATACCGATCGTAAATTAACAACGTCGTTTGTAAATCACAAATTACGAAAAATGTTGTAACGTTACGAAGATATTTTTCATATGGTGGAGTGAGGATTCATTATCACACTTTGAGCGATATTTTTGACTTTTTGTCAATAAGGTTCTGAAATCATCACTTAAATGGAGCAGGAGGAGAAATCCCGCTCTTTTTGGAAGGGACATCTGAGTCTTGCACTTGCAGTGGAGATTAATAGAGCCTGCTGGGGGCGGAGAGGAGCTCTACGCAACGGGACCCGCACGCCGCCGTCCCGCCGCTGTCGGCGACCTCCCGCCGACACATGACGAAACACGAGCCTTTTCCTCTTCGGACGCCGGCCGGCCGGCTGGCCGGAACCCACCCAGAAAAGTATTCCTGATTCAAGCATAATTTGCTGCGCGAACTGGCAACCGCACCAATAATACGTGCCGTGTCTTAAAAAAAGTATCTTTGAATGTGGCACCTGATGCGAGATCTGAGCATTTTTTCGGTTGATTCCGGAAAGCACTTCCTGGTTTCTGTTCCCGCCGTAGTTCTTTAGGTAATGTGCCGCACAAACTCGTCATTTGAGGATATAATGATGGCCTGATAAGAAATCAAAGCTGAGTAGGGGCAGACTTCATTTTTGTCTACCCTATAGGCACGCATAGAACGTGTAAAATACAAAATTTGTCAAATATGGAAAGTTTGTCCTCCTGCGTTTTGCGCATATGCACATATCACACAAAACCGGGAATCTTTCCGAAAGCAGCCGGGAACTAATGTTTGCTGTGTCGGTCCAAGCATTCTTTTTTTCCGGGTGCCGGGAACAGGAACCACAAATACTCCGTCACCACGCCGCTAATGCGCCTTGAAATTTTCATAAAAATGTCCTCTATGTGTCCGTTGGCCAGCTCTGTGGGAGAGTCCCCCCCCCCCTCTCTCTCTCTCTTACTATTTATGTTGGCGTGGTCACTCTCGCACCCTCGGACAGCCCGCGGGAGGGGCATTCTTCAGGGACCGGCCGTCGGTAAGTAACGTCGTCGGCGGCTAGGAGTTTATTTATTCTAATGCCAGAGCGCCAGTAAAGCATATTATATCCACACCCGCACGCCTCGGCCCGCCCCGGCACTGCCCGGCACAAGTGATGACGACACACTGGGCTAGGCCGCCCGGCCAGCCCGCGGCCCGCCGAGGGTACACAACCGTCCGATTGCCTATTTACACGAAAACCGCTGGCCTTTCCCGTTTTATAGGCCCGGGAGGCAAGGTGGGAGTGCTGAATGGAATCAGAGTTTGGAGGAGTGCGGGGAGGGGGGGGGGGGTGATGGTCGGTGGCGTCGAGGGGCCTCAGCCATGTCCGCCTGTTCGGGCGTGGCTGTCTTTCCTTAGCAGCGCCGAGAAGGCTTCGGAGACGTCCACCCTTACGTCGTGCGTAGCGGAGCCCCCCCGGGGGGAGGAGGGGAGGTGTAGGAGGTTATCGCGAGCCCATTCATCGTGCCGAGCCGGCCCGGGCCCGGCTGGCGGCGGAGGCCCCGCTGGCCGCACGATGATCCATGTCATGTCGTCGCTCCCGATAAACGGAGTTTCTGCGACGCTTTGCTCTCTTGTAGCACCGGCCCGACCCGACGACGTCGCATGCGAAAAAGGCGGCCGACGGCGCGGTCGTTTGGGCGCCGGCTGCGTGCGCCGGACGCCTCTGTTCTCTGCCGCGCCCCGCCCTGCCTCGCCCCCTTGCCCCGCCCCGCCCTGCCCCGCCCCTCTGCCCCGCCCCGCCCTGCGTCGCCCCGCCCCGCCCCGCCCCTGCCCCCGCACGCCCGCCCCTGCCCCGCCCCGCCCTGCCCCGCCCCGCCCTGCCCGCCCGCCCCGCCCCGCCCCGCCTCGCCTCGCCCCGCCCTCTGCCCCGCCCCGCCCTGCCCCGCCCCGCCCCGCCCCGCTGCCCCGCCCTGCCTCGCCCCGCCCCGCCTTCTCGCCATCTCTCGCCCTTCCCTTTCTCCCTCGCAAGTGTCAAAAGAAAGCCGCACGCGCGTGAAGAAGGCAAGACAAGTCAGCGGTGAGCGACGGGCTGTGCGTCATACGCAACTTACTCTACGCTACGCGCTGTAAGAAAAACGCACGGTAAACGCCCACGGTCCGCACGGCTGCTTGGTCCAGACCATAATTTTTGCTTACGATCTTTACCTTACCGAGGGGGGCACAACTCTGGAAATCATCTGCTCACACCGTGTCGCAATCCCTCCGCAATCCCTCCAAAATCTCCCGCAATCCCTCCGAAATCTCCAGCAATCCCTCCGAAATCTTCAGCAATCCCTCCAAAATCTCCAGCAATCCTTCCAAAATCTCCAGCAATTCCTCCTAAATCTCCTGCAATCCCCCCGAAATCCTCTGCTTTCCTGCCTTCTTTGCAATAATGTGTTCACCCAAAAAGGGGAGTTGTGGCCCCTTCGGGATACAGTATGTATATCGTTGAATTTTGTTAACATGTTGGGGAGGCTCAATACAGCAAACAATACCATACAAAGTACAGTTCATACCGTGACGGTCTGGCCGTACATGAACATTACGGTACGAACCGTGGGGAAGCCCTACTGGTTACGCGGTACTTTTCACAGTGCGGCACGGGCGGCGCGGGGTGGCATGGAGTCGGTTGCTGTTGGTCACCGCGGGCCTGACGGCCTGGCCCTCCTGTGGCGGGGCTGGGCCTAAGGACGCCGTTAGAGACATGTCCCAGCCACGAGGCCAAACGCTTCGCGTAACCCAGCCGAGCCGGGCCAGGCCCTTGGCCGACCGGGCCGCGTGTGTTTGATCCCGACCCGACGCAGCCGCCGAGCAGCAGCGGGCTGGAGTACGTATGGCGGGCGCAGTTCGGCTGCTGACGGCAAATAGCGTCATTCGCCTGCTGCTGCTGCTGCTGCTGCTGCTGCTGCTGCTGCTCCTGCTGCTGCTGCTGCTGCTGCTGCTCCTGCTGGGCTGCTCGCGGACCCGCTCATCGTAATGTGCCGTTAAATCGGTTCCCATAGTCGGTCGGGGCGCAGGAAGCAGCAAGGCGGAGCGGCGAGGCTGAGAGCAAGGGCTTAACTCACTACGAACAACTTGAATGCCTTGCAGTTACCAAAGCATTCTCTGCAGCTTGCAAAAGCATCCTTTGAAGCTTGCAAAGCTTTCTTTGCAGCTTGCAAAGCTTAATTCTTTGAAGCTTGCAAAGCTTTCTTTGCAGCTTGCAAAGCATCCTTTGAAGCTTGTAAAGCTTTCTTTGCAGCTTGCAAAGCTTAATTCTTTGAAGCTTGCAAAGCTTTCTTTGCAGCTTGCAAAGCTTTCTTTGCAGCTTGCAAAGCTTTCTTTGCAGCTTGCAAAGCTTTCTTTGCAGCTTGCAAAGCTTTCTTTGCAGCTTGCAAAGCTTTCTTTGCAGCTTGCAAAGCTTTCTTTGCAGCTTGTGTGTTTTCTTTTAAATCTGTCAAAACACTGTGAAAAATATTTTCGTACATGTACGATATTTTTTGTAATTTACCATTTACAAAATGAGTCGTACATGTCCAACCTCCCACTTTTGATCGTCATTCGATTCCAAGTCGATACGCAGTGCTTGTACAATTACAATTTAGGATTGTCATTGTACGATATCTTCCATGGAAAATTTTCCCGTACCCTGTACGACAATTTCTTACAGTGAATGTATCTCCAAACCAGAACACAATCCTCAAGTCATTGAACGCTCCCGCTCCTTCCTGCACTGCAGCGTGCTGCCCGGCCCGACGCCTTGTCACACCGCACTCCAATGCTCATTCGCTCGGGCTGCTCCCCCCCCCTCCCCGCTCGCGCTTTCCGCCCCGTCCGCCTCCTCCCTGCCCCGCCGTCTCTTCCTGCCGCTTGCCGCTTCCCTCGTTGCACAGTATCGCCGCGAATATTCTGTACCAACCAAAAGAACCCCCGCGCCTTGCACTGGGTGAAAGCGTCCCCTCCACGACCGACCCTCTTCCTCCCAGCCGTCGCCGCCCCCGCCGCCGCCGCCGCCCCCGCCGCCCCCCGCCGCCGCCCCCGCCCCCCCCGCCGCCTCCGCTGCCCCCGCCGCCCCCGGCGCCCCCCGCGCTCGCAGGGGTGTGGGCTGCGGTGTTCGGTGAGCGCGTCACGGAGATCAGGGGGGAGGAACAGAACGGGAGAGAGAGAGAGAGAGAGAGAGAGAGAGAGAGAGAGTGGAGCGGGAGAGAGAGAGAGAGAGAGAGAGAGAGAGAGAGAGCGAGAGGGGAGGGGCAGTGGAGCGGAGAGAGAGAGAGAGAGAGAGAGAGAGAGAGAGAGAGAGAGAGAGAGAGAGAGAGAGAGAGGAAACCAAACAGACAGCACGGCAGGGCGTGCGTGAAATTTGTGGCTAGGCCTGACGGTGGAGGCGACGCGGCGGGCGATCCATTTCCGGTCGGGCAATTATTTGACAATGACGCCGCTGCTCTGCGCTGCGCTGGGCTGCGCTTGCGCGGGCGGGGGGTGAGGGATGCTGCAGGGCCTGCAGGCGTCGGGGTCGGCGTCGGCGTCGCGTAACGTAACGCGAGTTTGAAACCGTCAGGGCGTCCCGGCAGCGCGGCGCAGTACAGCGTCCAGCGGCCTATGGGACTGGAAAATGATGGAAACGTTTGGGGGCCGCTGGGCGGGCTGGGCTGGGGCTCATACAGTCGGGTGCCGCGCCGCGCCACGGAGCCGCATCCCCTTTTTGCCGACCGGCACCCTTTGCCATGCGGTTACAATGCCTCGCGGGCTGTTGGTGTGGGGCGGGGCGGGGCGGGGCGAGGCGCGGTGCACCGTGCACGGAGCTCTAGCGTGGGAGGGTGGTCGCCGCGCCGGGTCGGGCCGGGGCTGGCTGAGATACGGCTCACATTGTCCCGAGTGACAGCAGGGCCGCGCCCCGCCCCGCCTCACCCCGCCCCGCCTCACCCCGCCCCGCCCTGCCCCGCCCGGACGGGCCGGACTGCCTCCTACCGGCCCCCCCGCGGCGCGGCGTCCCCTCCGCACGCCACCACGCTCCACGGCATGAGGCGGCGGCAGCCATGTCGCGCGCGCCCCGCCGTGATTTGCACACAGGCGCTCACACACACACACACACACACACAGCACGGGCCTCCGCAGCCGCCGCCCGCTGCTACTTGTTGACGGCGCAGAAATGACGATCAATTAATGTCTCGCCGATATCCTAATCGTGGTGCCTCTGTTATTTGTGCGCGCGCGTGCCTCTCTCTCTCTCTCTCTCTCTCTCTCTCTCTCTCTCTCTCTCTCTCTCTCTCTCTCTCTCTCTGTGTGTGTGTGTGGAGGGGGGGGGGGGGGGCGCTTGTGTGCGTGCGTGCTCTTGAGCGCGATCGGCAGGAATACGCGACAGAGGCGCCTCTCCGGGGTGCTCGTAAATATAAGGCGACGTGAGAAGAGGGATAACTACTCATAGACTCTCTGTCTGTCCGTCTATCTGTCCGTCTATCTATCTGTCTGTCTGTCTGTCTGTCTGTCTGTCTGTCTGTCTGTCTGTCTGTCTGTCTGTCTGCCTACTTCTCTGTCTGTGTGACTGTCTAGTCTGTGTCAGTCTGTTTTCCTGCCGGTCAGCCTAACCAGCACACGTCTCTGCCGGCTGGCCGGATGACCCTCGGAGTCGCGCGTTGGGCGTTACTTTTTATTGGCCTTACCTTAGCTATGACAATAAGCAGCGGACTCCCGGCCGGCGCGGCGGTGGCGGCCCCACCCCTCCTGCGGCTCTTGGGAGGTGACTTCCTGCGGGTAGGGCCGGGCGGGGCCGAACGGCAAAAAATTACGACCGGCTTTCCAACAAGGTTTCCAAGCAGTTTTGGTAAAATCAAAACGTTAGAATCAGGTTAACGCAGGAATTATCCGGGTTTGGAAGAGCAAACCTCAAAATATTTAAAGAACAAATGTTTCATAGTGGATTATGTTCGTCTCGTCGAGTACTATAAACATGTCGAAAATGTATAAAGTATGTTGATTGCCAATTCCTTGTTTTAGTGCTAAATGTATCATCTGCAAAAACTTGCAAAAACGCCCCAAAAAAATAATTAATAAAATGTCTACTTGCACAGTTGTCTCCGCGGCAGGAATAAAAAGTTTTCATGGTCGGCCTGCTTTGCCTCGGGTGACAGAATGTGTCGGGTCGTGCTCGACGGGGCTCTGCGCGGACCGGGGAAGGGCCGGGCGCGTGTGCGGCCTAGGTGCCTAATGCCGCCACTGTCCCTGCATCGTCCACGATGTTCTCTTCGTTGATTGTGTACGGGACGTGAGCCATGGCGAGTATGTCGGCCTCTTGGTCTAGGGGTATGATTCCTGCTTTGGGTGCAGGAGGTCCCGGGTTCAAATCCCGGAGGGGCCCGACTAGTCTTTTGGCGACAAATATTTCCACAAATTATTTCGGATGTATGGGCGATGATTGTGTACGGGAGGTGAACCATGGCGAGTGTGTCGGCCTCTTGGTCTAGGGGTATGATTCCTGCTTTGGGTGCAGGAGGTCCCGGGTTCAAATCCCGGAGGGGCCCGAGTACTCTTTTGGTGACAAATATTTCCAAACATTATTTCGGATGGATGGGCGATGACTGTGTACGGTAGGTGAGCCTTGGCGAGTGTGTCGGCCTCTTGGTCTAGGGGTATGATTCCTGCTTTGGGTGCAGGAGGTCCCGGGTTCAAATCCTGGAGGGGCCCGAGCACTCTTTTGGTGACAAATATTTCCACAAATTATTTCGGATGGATGGGCGATGATTGTGTACGGGAGGTGGGCCATGGCGAGTGTGTTGGCCTCTTGATCTAGGGGTATGATTCCTGCTTTGGGTGCAGGAGGTCCCGGTTTCAAACCCCGGAGGGACCCAAGCACTCTTTTGGCGACAAATATTTCCACATGCTGATAGCGTCATTAGTTTGAACTTTATAGTCAAGAACACCCGGTGTTCAAAATGGTCAACAGGTTCGAATGGGGATTTTCGATATTTTATAGTACTCGACGAGACTAACAAAATCCACTGTGAAACAGGTCTAAGTCAAATACGTTTTTTCCTGGGCGAAATGTATTTTCTCCATAACAAAATCGTTACTGCTTGGGAACCTGGTCGAAGTTTGTACCGTGCAGGCTTGAATAAAGTGTGATGTTGTTTTTCACTGTAAGCTACGGTGAACCCTGCAGCGGTAAATTTTTGCCGAAAGCTACGGTGAGTGTCAGTGTAAGCTTTGGCCGCGGCGATGGCGATGCACCCCGATTTGCCGTATCTTCACTGTAAACTCTGTGGCCACTTTTAATGCCAAAATATTGGCATCCTTTTTTGAATGCCAAATTTTGACATGAAGGAACGCCAAGTTTTGGTTACTTTAAATGCCAAAAATTGGCTTTTTTTTTCAAAACGAGGCCAAAATTTGGCATTATAAGTATTTAAAAAAAATGGCAATTCTATGCATGGAAGCTACAGTGATGCACCCTGATTCACCGTAGCATACAGTGACATTCACGGTGCGAGTGGCCTTTGTACGTACTCGGACCCAGTTGCGGACCCCTCGAGTGAAATTCCCCGTAAGGTGTTGACTGCTGTGGGCCGGGCGGGGCGCGGGGCGGGGCGGGGCGGGGCGGCCTTGTGCTGCTGTCTATGTCTAGTCGCCGCGCCCCCCGCGCCGGTGAGGTGACTCACGAGTCTCTCCTGGTTTCCTGGAGCGCCCCTCGCCGTGCATGTTGACGCGGCTGTCACGTCCAGTTCCGCTCACGCCGCGCGCCCGCCCCGGCGCCCCGCCCCGCCATGGACGTCGAGTGCCTGCTGCACGCGGTCAGGCCTCAGCAGCACTGGCCTGCACTGGAAATATTTTGTCTGGCGCTGTTTCCCGGCGCACACTAAACCCTTATGAATGATTTTTGCATGGTTATGCACGATAATATGTACAACCATAGTTATGCACAAATTTTTATGCATAACTATGCACACATTGTACATAATTATGCACAAATTTCTGCTTAAGGGACAGAGTTAAGCATAGTTATGCAGAAAAAATTGTGCATTGTTGCGTAAAATCCTGCAAGACTTATGCAAAGCAAAGTGCATAAGGGTTTAGTTTGCACTGTGAAAAATAGTTGTACGTTCACGGGAAAATTTTCCACGAATTGCAGTTGTAAAATTGCAATTGCAAGTCGTAAAATTACTAGCACTACATATCGGCTTGAAATTCATTCACGAGCAAAAGAGGTCGGTCGTAAATTTACAACATATTTCGTAAATCGTAATTTACAAAATTTACTGTAAATCTACGAAGTTATTTTTCACAGTGGGGAGGGCTGTTGCTTCGTAACGCGATTCGCGAGCGACTGGCAAGTGCTATGGTTCGGTACGAAGGATGACGGCGCCCGCCTCTCATGATGACGGGACCCATCTTGATATGGCGAGACTGGCTACACACTCAGAATCTTTCTCGATTTTTTGGTTGTTGATGGGTCTATGAACTCTTTTGGACATGGATAACTATTAACAAAATAATCCATTGCAATCAATATCAGTTTATGGCCGTATTTCATGTGAGCTAAGAATGTACAAATGTGGGTGAGTAATAATATTTTTCAGACACTTGTAAGGAGGCGAATGCCTATTTGCATCATGCAAGGCATAGCTCCATTTCTATATATATATATATATATCTCAGCTAACGAATCGGGATTATTCACTCACATACAGACAGGGGTGTAAAAAGTTACTCATCTGCGAGTGCGAGTGCTAGTGTGCTCCTCCGTCACGGTACAGGCACGGGCGTGCTTGCTGCGCCTCCGCCCCCGAGCGCCCGACAGAGTCGGGGTAGGCAACCCTGCCGAGCAGCCGTGCGCTGAACCGCGAGGGTTGCCTGCAGCGCAGGGGACGTATGACGTCAGAGGGCGCCCGGTGAGGTAGGCAACCCCGCCAAACATGCGTGTGCAACAAACGGGGCGATGGCCTACCCTGCCGGGCGCCTTCCTGTGCGGCGGCGCTGCGCGTCCGGCGTCATGGCCCGGGGCCCGGGCGGAGCGCGCGCGGGGTCTTGGAGGGGATGGCTATTGGCAGGTAGACGTGTACTGTGCACGGCGGTGGCGGCGGGGCGCGGCGGGGCGCGGCGGGGCGCGGCGGGGCGCGGCGGGGCGCGGCGGGGTGAGGTGGGGCGGGGCGGGGCTGGAGTCTGCCTGCAGACAGCCCTGGCCGACTCGACGCTCAAGTTTGGCTGTCGTCTGCAGATGTCTAGACACGGCGCAGGCGCAAGAACCCACGGCGAAGAGAGGGCGAGCAAACTGAGAGAGAGAGAGAGAGAGAGAGAGAGAGAGAGAGAGAGAGAGAGAGAGAGAGAGAGAGAGAGAGAGAGAGAGCGGAGAGGGCGCGGAAAAGTTAGCTCATGAGGCACATGCCGTCTTTTGTGTTTTTCAATGCGTGGTGCGCGAGGCGAGATGCTATCCATTCTATCGCATTGGTGGATCCTGCGGTACAGACCCGGGCAGGGCCGGGCAGGGCGGGGCGGGGCGGGGCGGGGCGGGGCAGGGCAGGGCGGGGCGGGGCGGGGCGGGGCAGGGCAGGGCGGGGCGGGGCAGGGCCGGCGGCACGCCGCGTGCGTCGACCTTCCGCGGGGCCCGCAGGCGAGGGTCCCCAAACCCAATGTGTTGCTGTTCTGTATATAACGTCGCAGATAACAATGTTGTGTGTGTGTGTGCGCGCGAGAGAGAGATTTTTTTTTTTGGACGCTCTGTTGCGGGGCATTTGGCATTCAAGCGTGGCCGTGATGATGGGAGAGCGAGAGAGAGAGAGGAGTGAGGAGTGAGGGAGATAGCGAGCGCAAAGTGCGTGAATGAGAGTGTGAGAGAGGCATAAAGCGCCAGAGAGTGAGCGTGAAAGAGAGAAGGGGCCGGGCCGGGCCGGCGCGGTGAATGGTGGTGAACCGATGATATCACCCACCGCGTGTCACCCGGTCTCCCATGTAAATCAGCGCAGAAGGCCGCTGCGGGGAGGCGGGGGGGGGGGGGGGGGGGCGGCTGGTACAGGCCGTCGCCTCTGATGTGAGTGCCGACATATGATTTCATCAGTGATTCACCCGCGGAGTGGCCCTGCCCGGCCCCGCCCCCCGCTGCCATCAGCGTTGGTACATATGGAGCGCATCGAACTCGCATGCGGAATCATATCGAACGCGATTTGATACTCGCAGACGACGTAGAGCTTTGCTAACCTAAAGACCTTGCTCCACATTGTTCCACTCACCTACGGTCTCGGGAACCATATGTTTACACCGGCTTGGGAATCATCGGTTTGAAAGCCCATACAAATAATTAAATATCTTTAAAAACAAAACTGCTAAAAATTTCTTAAAAGAATCGAGGGAAATATGAGGAAGCAAACATTTTGGAAATCTTGCTCCCACTTAGAAAACTTTTACTAACCCTTACCACTTTTCGTTTGCCCCGCGACGTGCGACTTTACGCTGAACTTGAACCTGACGACCCTGAACCACGGACACTATTACTCCTGACCCTTCACCCTCGTAGGGCGGCCGCCGGCGCGACAGCCGCGTCTGGCGATACCTCGTTTACCTGTTGACAAGGTCGTCTCCCTAAACTATGCTGCCTGCCGACTCCCCCCCTCTCTCTTTCTCTCTCTCTCTCCCTCCCTCTCTCCCTCTCTCTCTCTCTCTCTCTCTCTCTCTCTCTCTCTCTCTCTCTCTCTCTCTCTCTCTCTCTCTCTCTCTCTCTCCCTCTCTCCCTCTCTCCCTCTCTCCCTCCCCTCTCTCTTTTGTGTTAATAGAGTGTCCCGTCGTCACGACATAAATTTCGCCCGCGCCCCGCGGCGCGGTAATTCGGATACGGCGGGGTTCGTGTAAATCAATCGCCTCAATGGCTCACCCACGCCGTGCCACGCTACGCCGCGCCACGCCGCGCCACGGCGGCATTCCGCGTTTCCTGCCGTGGGCTGCGCGCCGCGCCATCGATGTAAAGTAAAGCTCCCGCGGGCTTATGGCCTGGGGAGAGGGGGGGGGGGGGTCAGATTCGCTATATTTCACGAAAGGAAGAGAACAAGTAAATGAATACTGTAAGACATCAGTCGCACTGGTTTCATCTGATCACATCGTAAATGGTAAAAGGCGAGGTTCTGCGCGTATGTCGTCATCACCACTTCCTACCCAAACGACATAATCGTGCACCCAAAGGGAACCAGTTGGTTCATACCACCAAATTCGGATTGGGGTTGTGCGGGAAACAAAGTTTAGTTCCTGAAACCAATCGACTCGTTTTTAACTAAATATCGTCGGACATATACAAATTTAGTCAACTTCATTCATTTATTTGATCAAATTAGTTCATATTTAGTTCATACAGCGAAATTTTTTCAGTTTCGAATTTGGTCTCCTGACGCCGATGAATAGTTTCTAGTTTCCTACGGGTGTGTATTTTCTCTCAATACGCACATTGCGCCTGAAAGGCAGTTCTAGTGCTGGCAATGTGTGACATTTCGACGCCAACACTGTCAATAGTGTTCAACTGACACACACTTTAGAGTATTGATCACAGTGTTGAACACTTTAAGCTGCTTGCTTAAAAGCGCATGATTTTTATTGGGGACAAAAGTGTTCAACACTTTTGTTGGACACATTCTTCTGGCGAACATATCGGTCTAACACTTGATGCCTCTTATAAAATATCATAGGCTTTTTAACGAAGCATCTTTAAGTGTTCAACTCTGTGTTCTACACTTTGAAGTGTGTGTCAGTTGAACTCTTTTGATTACAGTGAAAACTTAAATAGCAGGAAAAAGTTACTCGACATAACCCAATCTGGGTCGTATGAGAAAAATACATCTTAAATTTGTGAAACCGACAACGACCAACAACCGAAAACGTCGGTTGAAAGAACAGAGACACACTGTTAAACCAAATGTCATGTGACGATAAAAATTGCTACGAATATTTCGTCACAAGAGCTGTGATGAAACAGTCGTCACATGACATATATTTCGTCACTTGACATGAATCTTTCGTCACTTAATATAAATCTTTCGTCACACCATTTGTCATGTGACGAACCTTTCAAAAGTAAAATTTAGCACTGACTTTGTCGTAATGTGACGACTTAAAATTTTACAGTGCAGTGTTAATTTTACTCTCGCGAGTGACAGAGTTGTGTGACAGAGTATACACTGTAGAAAGGAAAGTCGAATTTCAACCTCGACTAACGTCGAAAAATAGCCTTGAACAAATCCGGCCCCGCTAATCGACGGTTTTCGAGGCTATCGGTACGGATTGAAAAGCGATTCCTATTCAGCTGCGAAATTCGATCCACAGCTAGTTTAGAATCCGCCACTTAGCAACGGTTTTGCGATTTCTGGAAGAGCCGAAAAACGAACGTTTCTCTCGGTATTCAAATTGTGCCCAGCACATTCCGAAACGCAGTAGTTAGTTTCGAATTATGTCGTTTCTAAAGTGACTCGTCAAGAGTTCGGTTTCGTTCAAGACTGATTTTCGACCTCATCCTTAATTCAAACAGGGTTTTGACTCTTCGAAATTCGACTCTCGTTTTTAGAGTGTAGCAGGCACTCCTCGCCACACTGTAATTTTATTTTTTTTTGTCATTTTACAACATATTTTGTGACAAATTAGTTGTGCAAAAATAGAAACAAAACTTCTGTCAACCAGACACAAAAATTATCAACGAATAGATTGTCATTTGATTTTGACAAATTATTTCTCAAACTGCAACTAATTAATCGACAATAATTGTTGTCACTGATGATAGTTATTTAGCTGTGAAGTCTGGGAGTTTTTTAATACGCAAGTTTTTTTTACGGCTTCTGACAAATTGCTTTTTTGGATTAATGACAAGTTAGTCATGTTCCACTTTTATCCAGATGATATTTGTCAAAAGACAGTTTTTTTTCTTACAGTGCAGTCCGGCTGGCGTTACAATATTCGCTGCTCTCTTCAAACAGTCGCCCTCTCAAGGTACAGCACGGCGTGCCTTTGACCCACACGACCCAGACTCTGCCAAGAATTTCAATAAGTTTCTTGTCGAGGCGCAGGTCGGGTCGGGCCGGGCCGCGCCTGACCGGATCCGACCAGACCCGCGCTGGGCTTCTCCTGCCTGGCCTGACCCCCCGGTCCCGGCCCAGTGATTTGTCTACGAGCCCCCTCCACACCACTCGTTTGCCGCCCGATGCCTAATTTGAAACCAAATTTATCCTCTGCTGATGGCGCGACAGGCGACTGAACAAAAACTAATAAAAACACACACAATAAGAAATAAAAATTGTAGTAATGAGCTCACCCAAAAAGAAAACCGAGATCTTGACTTTAGTTTTCTAGAAGGACATTTACTCGTTTCGTTTGAGCAACAAAGTAATATTGTCGGCGCGAAAAATGAATCTGTAAATATGTACTGAGTTCTTTCAAATTTTCTCACAATTCTCTAAATTTCGCAAATTTTTCTGATATTTTGAAAAATGTTCAAGCATTTGTGAATTTTTTAAATTGCGAAGTGTACAATAATTTCAGAGTCGTTCCCCCCTCCTGATTGTCTTGTAAACGTCTCAAAATTCTTGTAAAATGTTTTTGGCGCTAAGATTTTTTTTTCTTACGGCAAAAGTTTCCATTGACAGACCCAGATTTGTTCTGTATTCAGGACTATAGTTTTAAGGATTTCTTAACTTTGACACGACTCTGTTGGTGCTCGGCTGCAGGTCGCGGCTGCTGCCGCTCACGCTGCTCTCGCTGCTCGCCGCGGACCAGGTCGGCGCCAGGCACAGCGGCTCCGGCGGAGGAACAGGACTGAGAGGTGAGTGCGTGCTCGAGAGGAGAGAGAGGGAGATACAGAGAGCGACGGTTAAATCGATGTCTGATATTTTGAGGAAAAAGGGAAAACTTTGAGGAACTTCCATAATTTGAGGGAACCTCCTCAGAGTTTGAGGAAGACTCCCCAAGAAATGTGGGAATTTCCCTCAAGTTTTGAGGAGACATCCTCAAAATCTATGAGGATGTTCCCTCAATTTTTTATTTTTTTTTATTTTAACGTGTTTCCTTATTCTTTCAAAAATCAGGCATTGTTTTTTTACCCCAGAGAGAGAGAGAGAGAGAGAGAGAGAGAGAGCGAGAGAGAGAGAGGGGGGGGGGGGGGCGGGAGCGAGAGGGAGCTAGAGAGAGCTAGAGAGTATCGTGTTCCCTTCCGCCTCCGCCCGGCGCTGGACCGGAAGCGAGCGCAACCCCTAATGGCGGAGTGGCCGCCGCACCGCGCCGGGGACCCACCGCACCGCGCGCGCGGCGCAGGGCAGGGCGCGGCGCCTGCATGCAGCATCAGCATCCCTTTCACTTTCTGTCCGGCCGTCGCCCCGTCCATGTTTTTGTCGGTCTGTCTGCCCGCGGCGGCCGCAGCGGGTGGTCCGTTGCGTTGCGAATCCATGCCGATTGCTCGGCACGCCCCGCCCCGGCCCGCCCCGCCCCGCCCCGCCCCGCCCCGTCCCGCCACACCCCGCCACGCCGCGGAGGTGTGCGCCGCCTCCTCTCCCTACTGTGTTGCCATGCCGCGCAGCTCTAGCGAGACACGTCGAGGCGGCGCGCCGCGAGGCGGGAGAATATGAATCGCGATCCTCGAACAAAAGGCCGTTTCCCGGTCGTCCTCTTCCTTTCCATGCTCCTCTTCCCCCTTCCCCCCTCCCCTCCATTCCTCTCCCCTCTCTCTCCCCTCCCTCTCCCCTCCTCTCCCCTCCTCTCCCTCCCCTCCTCTCCCCTCCCTCTCCTCTCCTCTCTCTCCCTCCTCTCCCTCTCCCCTCCCGCGCACGCCGCGTGACAGTTCACTGGGTCGTCGCGCCGTCACATCTGCCCCTTACTTTGTGCGCCGACCCCCTTCGCCACCCTCGCACATCAGCGGACGCGCGTCCTCGTCCTCGTCGTGGTCTGTTTCTTTTCCACCATTATTTTAATTTTATTTTCAAATTTTTTTTTTCGGTCCACAAAAATAAAATGCTGTATAGTGTTTTTGCTCTGTTCGTTACGCGTGGGTTTGTCAGTGTAGACGACAGGCTCTCCCTGGAGCAGGAGCGCGAGTGAGCAGCCCTGCTGTGCTGGGCATCAGTGGGGATTAGCTCGCATTTCAATCCATCGGTGCGTGCGCCCGGCCCGACCCCGCCCCGCCCCGCCCCGCCCCGCCCCGCCCGGGCCTGCTCCTTGTCTCTGGGTCGGGGCGGGGCGGGGCCTCTTGCCTCGCCACAGATCTCGCCAGGGCTTGCCCCGCTCCACCCCGCCCTGCCCCGCCCCGCCACACTCCGCAACGCCTCGCGTACTTGAATTATGCACACTCGGCTTAGCAAGTTTTTAAGCAGACTGCGGCGGGCTAGCGGGCTATGCCCTCGGCCGGGGTGAGGCGGGGTGGGGCGGGGCGGGGCGGGGCGGGGTGGGGCGGGGCGAAGCGGGGCGGGGCGATGCTCATCTCTCTCCCCTTCGTCTCGCGGTCAGACACAGCCAGCCGCTCATCCGGACCTCTCACCCCGCTGACAAAATCTCTCCTGCGTTTATCTTCCTTTGCGAAATTTACTTTGTTTCGCAAACGTCCGTATAAGGCACCTTGTCATTGTGATTGTAGGCAGGCGTGTTCGGTCCTATTACCGTTGACGTACCTGTTTGTGCACCAAAAAAACCGCTTCCACTTATATACTTTGTAAAAAAATTGTATATTTATCTTATCTCAAAGAATGACTGAAAGGACTATATTCTTGGAATATTGCCGATAGTCGAGTGGAATAATGTATAAAATCGTATTTTTGTTTTTAAAATAGAACTGTACCGCAACAATAATTAAACTATTCATAGAAAAAAATCGACAAAATTTCGCGAAATCAATAGTATTAGCTTCTCGGTGAAACCTAGTGAAGCGGTTGACTGTGACGACAGTGTAAACGTTTAGCAGCTCTGAATGCTGACATTTGGCATTCTTCTATGGAAATTTATGCGCTGTTTGTACTCTAAAATTTGGGATTCTTCCTGGTGCAGACCTAAATTTGGCATTCAAAGACGCCAAAAATTGGCATTCCAGCACAGCAAAAAATTTTCCGGGCAGTTCCTGATTGAATCCGGAACGTAAATTTTTCGTATGCTGGAAATACAATAGCATGCATGGATATGCCGGAAAATTGCTTTTTTGGATTCAACTGGGAACTTCCCGGAAAATTTTTCGCTGTGAGAAGAATGCCGAAATTTCAGCATGTGTACAAAGTGACCATTAGCATTTACGGTGGAGAACATGATAATGAGGGGCGACCTATGATGACGTGGTGGCGCGACCACAGCTTCCGCTAACCCTCCCCGCTGCACGAAGTCTGATTCGGTGGGGCCGGCAGGCGGCAGGCTTAGCTGCGGCCCGTAGGCAGGTGCCATCTTACTGATTGGGGGTCCCGTCCCGTCCCGTCCCGCCACCCCGGCCTAGGCGCGCCGCCGCCTGTACAACCCCCTTTAGCGGTTTGGACACATTTGCTGATTGGCCGCGCGCGGCCTGCCTGCCTGCGGGCTGTTTGGGCGCTACCGGGCGCCACCCGGAGGCGCTACGCCCCGCCACGCCCCGCCTCGCCCCGCCCCGCCACACCCCGCCCCGCCCCGCCTCGCCTCGCCTCCACGCCTCGCCCCGCCGCGCCACGCCACGTCCTGCCCCGCCTCGCCCCGCCTCGCCCCGCCCCGCCCCGCCCCGCCCCGCCCCGCCCCGCCCCGCCCCGCCCCGCCACGCCTCGCCCAGAGCTAGAAGTGGAGTGAATTTGGGATTGGGCACCGCTGCGGTCAGAGCGGCGGGAGCGGGTGTCACCGGCAGGTCAGGGGCTGGACGTGGCTGCTGCCGGGTGCAGGGCGGGGCGGGGCGGGGCGGGGCTGTCCGCCGCGGACCCACAGAGACTGTCATTCTTATGAATGCTGCTCGCATTCGGTTTTTTGCTCGCGGAGCTGGGCAAAAGCGCCACTGGCTCGGCTCGGCTCGGCTCGGCTCGGCTCGGCTCGGCTCGGCTCGGCTCGGCTCGGCTCGGCAAGGGAGACTTTGCCCTTTTGCTGGTGCGGAGCAGGAGAAATGGAATGGAATGAGAGCACTAAAAGGCAGGGGCGCCGCGCCGCGCGGGCAAGGGGAGGGGAGGGGGAGGGAGAAGTGAGGGGTGGATTATTTCCCTGATTCGAGGAAATTTGCATCCGTCTGCTGTAGCATTTCGATGCTCGATTGGCAATTCTGGTCATTACGATTGCAGATGCCCTGACGCCGAGCCGACGCCACGCCGTCCCCTCCTCGGCGACGCCGCACCCGCGCCGCCCCGCCCCGCCCCGCCCCGCCCTGCCCCGCCCCGCGCCGCTCTGCCCCGCCCCACCCCGCCCCACCCCGCCCCGGCCGCCCCGGGTCGAATGGACTGGTCTTTGTAAACATTATCGCGCCCTGGCCGCGCGGGGTATGGCGCGGCGCGGCGGCGGAGGCCCGCTTCTGTGGAAGTTGTCCGCGCGCGGTGTTCGAACACGCCCGCCGGCCTGGCCCGGGTGTCCCGCTGCTGCTGTTGCGGCCTGGTGCACGGCGAGCGGGGTGGGGCTGGGCGGGGCGGGGCGGGGTAGGCCAACCTACCGAACCCCTAACCCGCTCCGCACTCCGCGAAACATGTCCGCAACTCACCCCAGCCAGCCGTGCTTTGCCGTGCCATGCTCCTCCCCGCCTCGCCTCGTCCGCGTCGCCCTGCAGCACTCCCCCCCCCCCCCCCCCATCCCCCGCGGCCATCCCCTAAGTCGAGCTGACTGCGGGACGGTGGTGGGACCGGGCGGGCAGGCCCCGGCCCGGCAGCCCCGCAGGCCGGATGGCGCCCCCGCCCGCCACGCCCGCCCCCGCCCGCCCCTGCCCGCCCCCGCCCGCTCCCCGCTCGCGCGAACATTTACATCCCTGATTAATAATCCAATTAATTAACAGCCGCGAAAAGTGAGGTTAGGGTGCCGCGCGCTGTGGCGCGACACGCCGCCGGCCCGCTGCGAGTAAGCAGCAGGAGCTCGCGGCCCTTTGTGGGGGGCGCCGCGGGCAGCCCCGGGCGGGCCCCGGGCGGGCCTGGGGCGGGCCGGGGGCGGGCTGGGGGCGGGCCGGGGGCGGGCCGGGGGTGGGAGCGTCGTCGTGCCCCACACGCCCCCCCCCCCCCCTCCTCCCCCGACCTCCACCACCCGGCACGGCACGCTGCACTTTGTTTGAATTGGGGGGGCTTCACCCACCCTGGGCCCGGGCCGGACCACGCCACGCCCCGCCCCGCCATGCCCCGCCACGCCCTGCCACGCCCCGCCACGCCCCGCCACGCCCCGCCACGCCCCGCCACGCGCCTCCATCAGGGGAATCTTGTTACGGCCCCCGCCCCGCCCCGCGCGCACGCATACCCCGCATCCTGGGTCCCGCCTGCGCCGCGCCCCGCCCCGCCGCGCCCCTCCCCGCCCCTCTCCGCCCCGCCCTCATAGACCAGAGACACTGCTACTGCTGGCCGGGGCGCTCGCTCTCTGTCGCTGAGTTATGAAATTGGACACGCGATAGGCTGTGGCGGGCGGGGCGGGGCGTGGCGTGGCGGCTGGGGGGACGGAGGTGGGCTGCGCCCGGCTGGGCTGGTAGGGGCAAGAGGGCGGACGAAAGGGGAAAACTTGGCCCAGATGACAGGTACGAATGGCCAAGGGGCCGTCGGACTGCCGGCTGGCCAAGGAGCCGCGTCTGTGTGTGTGTGTGTGTGTGTGTGTGTGTGTGTGTGTGTGTGTGTGTGTGTCCCTGCTCAGCCAAAACACAAACACTCGCTTCCTCTCCGAATACGCGGCGGCATAGGGTGGGTATTACACGGGCGGGCGGCTCGGCTCTCTATGTAATGTGAGGTGGTGGGGCGAGGCGCCATGTGGCGCCGGGGCGGGGCGGGGCGGGGCGTGGCGGGGCGGGCCGGGGCGGGCCGGGGTGGGGCGGGGCGGGGCGGCTCGGGCCTACTGGCCCTGCGGTGACCGCGGCAAAGCAGCCCAAGGCGGAAATGTCATGAGTAAGGTGGTATGGTGCTGGGAGCTGGGGGGGGGGGGGGAGGTGGTGGGAGTTGGGTCTTGGCGCTAATACACACACACACACACACACACACACACACACACACACACACACACACACACACACACACACACACACACACACACGCTGTGCAGCCCGGCCCGACCGGTAGTGTCAATGGGCGCGTGTGAGTGAAAGGGACGGAGGCCAGCAGGCCGCGGCCCGGCAGCCTGGCTCGGAAATTGAGCCCCCGGCCCCCTGCCCCCCGCCCCCCTCCCGCCCCGCCTCCGCCCCCTGACCCCCCCCCCCTCTTCCGCCCCTCCAAAGTTGGTTGTCTTATTTACCTCCGATTGAACCCGTTGCCCGCGCCCCTGCGCCGCCCCCGGTCGGCCGCTGGCCCCGGCGACGGACGCCGCCCCCGGCTCCGCCGATCGGAGGTTGGGACCCTTTGGTTTGATTAGAAAAGAAAAGTAACTTTGTTCGTCGGCCGGCCACAGTGCGGCCGGCTCAGCGGGGCGGGGCGGGGCGGGGCGGGGCATGGCGCGGGCCGAACAGCCTCGCCCGGAGAGCCCTATACCTATAACCCTTTCCCCCCTCCCCCTACTGCACCATACGTCGCGACTCGCGCTCCGTCCTGCCCGGCCCTTCTCCTCCTGGGCCGACCCTTTGGCTTCGCTACTCGGCATTACGGCCAAATGAAGCGTGCAAATCCATCCGGAAAACTCGCACCAAAACTGGAGTGCCGCGCGCTGAGATCAGCTGAGCTGAGCGCTCCCCGCGGCATGGCACGCTCGAGCGACCATTCTTCTTTTTCCCTTTTTTCGCCGCGTCTTGTGTCTTTTTCTCTGCGAGAGTGAGGAGGATAGGGAACGAGGGGGAGTGAGAGCGAGACCACAATATATAGGGGTTCGATGCACTGGTCCCTGGCCCTGCCCCTGCGCCGCCTGCAAATGGCTTAGCTCCGCTGCTACTCGGCGCTGCAGATGTAGTTGTGTGTGAGTGGGGGGGAGGGGGCACTCTGGCTTGCTCTGGCTGGCAGACCAGACCACATTTCGCCGCTTTGCTGTTGTTCCTGCTTTTAAAGTTGCACTTTCTCACTATCACTTGCTCTGTACTCTCCCATGCACTGACTGACTGTGACTGACGGATTGACTCACTCAGGCACTCACAGTGAGTAGAAACTGGCCATCTATTAGCGTCTCGTCCCCTCAAGTGCAAGAAATTTCTAGGAAATTCTAGGAAATAGGATTTTCCTACTTTTACTTGAGGGAAATCCATACACTTTGAGTTTCCGCATCACACTTCAGTGCACTGGAAATCTAAGTGTACGAATGTACCTACAAGTGACCGAATAGCTGTTTGCTCACCTACAAGTGAGTGAAAGGTTGTTCGCTTACCTACAAGCAAGTGAGTGAATGGTTATTAACACATTGAGTGCGGCATCACCACTATATGGTCACGCTCCCGTGTTAAATCATAGGGAATAAAAACCTCCCGCACTCAATGTGTTAATTTGCTCACCTACAAGTGAGCGACATTCGTACACTTGGATTTCCAGTGTGTGCATACTGACTGTTGTTGACGACGTGGTATCACGACAAGTCGTGTGCCTGGGTGTAATTTTTGCGATTTTCATTTCTTATTTTTGCCTCATTGCCATGTCTTGGCGACAGTCGATCGTGTGGTACTTCATGGTTACTCTGCGCGCGTACATGGCCGCCTCCCTCACAGCAAAGTGCTGGGCCTGGCCGCGCTCGGCCTGGGCCCGGGCCTAACCCCGCCCCACCCCACCCCACCCCACCCCGCCCCCCGCCAACCGCCCTGCCCCGGGTGAGGCTAAGGGTCGCTGTTTGCTCGGGGCACATGCTCCACTGTGTCGCTGGAGTGGCGGGGCACCGCGGGGGAGGCTGAGCTAAGGAGGCTGTGCCTGCCCACCGCGACAATGTTTAAACATTCGCCCGCCCCCGCTGCCGCCCCCGCTGCCGCCCCCGCTGCCGCCCCCGCTGCCGCCCCCGCCCAGACAGTGCACGACCTCAGACCGCAAACGGGGCGGGGTTGAGCCCAACCAAACAGCTACACGAGTCACCCCTCTAACCGTTTTGTCGCGAAAGCCCCCTACCCCCGAGTCCTTCCCCTCCTCTCTCCCCTTCTCTTAGGGAACCACTTCGTCTTGTGCGTCTTGTCCGATGCAGCACTTTACTCTCGAAAGAGGCTTTTACGGATGCACACGTTTCTTTTTTTTTTTTCCGCGTGCACTCTTGAGTTTTTGACATTTTTACTGAAAGGTGTACAAGATTACAAAAACACGTATCTGCGTTAAATTATCAGCCGTGTCATTATTTTAAGTTTCCAATTTTGTTTTCTTTATCGTTTTATTGTTTCTTGCAACTAACCGAGGGCCTCGCAGAGATCTGCCACACGTCAGAAAAAGACAAAGTTTGTATTTGTTTGTGAAACAAACTTTTGTTCTGGGCACCAGCCTCGCCCTTAATGTCGCCCACATCTCGCATGGGACATTGCAATGTTTTACCAAGTGTATTGCCACAACCAAACAGCTCGACATATTTCTCATCTGCCAAAGTCTGCTTGTGCTTCAGCAAGTTTTCAAGGGGGTAGCGCGTAGCACGACAAACTCGCCGTGCCACACGGCTAGAAACGTTTCTCTGAGGGAAGTTTTTCCGCGCACCGGGTGTACTCCGTGTACTTCGTCCGTTTTTCATGTTTTTCACACATGTGTATGTGAGCTGAGCACATGCTCATTCATAAACTCTGTTAAAACAAGTGTGCAAATGCTCAACATTTGTACGTGTGCAACTTCTAGTCTAACGCGCGCAAATGTGCAACTCGGCGTTCGTGCAATTTCAAGTTTCCAGCACACTTCAAAAGTGTACAACTGCAGTGCATGCAGTGCAACGCATGTTGCACGTCGAGACAGTCTTGTCTGACGGACTGCCCGACAGACTTGTCTGACGGACAGACTGACTCGCTGACGGACTGCCGCACAGACTATTCCTGGGGTTGACACAAGGCCGCTGGCGATGCGGTGTGCCGCCGGGCGTGGGCGCCGCGGCGCCTGTAGCCAGCCGCTGTTTGTATGCGCTGCGCGCGGCGACGCCCTCCGGCCGGCCCGATACTACGCGGCGTCGCGACGACAGAGGCTCAGGCAGCCTCAGCAGCGCCGCGGAGGGGCAGGTGTTGGCAATGAAACGACCTGCGCCCCGCCCCACCCCACCCCGCCCCGCCCCCGCCCCGCCCCGTGCCCTCCGCGATATTGAAATGGGTTGGGCTCGCGCGCTGGGATTTACCTTTAACGGGTTTTAGACTGCTGTAGTCTGGGGCCGCGCGGGCGGGCGCGGGCGGGCGCGGGCGGGCGCGGGCGGGCGCGGGCGGGCGCGGGCGGGCGCGGGCGGGCGCGGGCGGGCGCCCTGATGGGGACCGGGGACGTGGCCTGCACGCCAAAGAGGCGGGGCGGAGCAGCAGCCTCCCAGGCGGGCCGAGGCCGGGCCGGGGCGCCCCGCCGCGGGTGACCAGCCTTACGCCTCCAGTTACTATTATCCGCATCGCACACTGGTACAACTACGTTTGGAAGCCTTGCTTTGCTGTCATATTCCTACAAAGAAATTCTTTGCAAATCCTTGGCAAATTGCAAAGTATTTTTTATCGTTGTAGGTTTCGAAAAATTGCTTTGCAATTGCAAAGCACGCGCTTTATGAAAGTAAATGCTTCGCAAATTATGCAGAGGATTCAAAATCTTTGTACGAATTTAATAGCGAGCCCTTCTTGAAGCGTACAACTACGCTTAACACCTTACGCCCTTCGTGAAGCGTACAACAACGCTTCAAGGCGATTCCCTTCATGCATTTAGATAGGAGGGAAGGAGCGCATGAGATCTTGTACGCGACATGGAAGGCGCTATGTTACGCCTTACAGTGCACGACAGTGGACTCGATGCTTTTGCATGTGCCTATGCTATTTTCTCTACTACTGTTAACTTAGACATTGCATTATTTTACGAGCCTATTCCGTTTCATCTAAGCCCACTTCATCTAAACTGTATATTGAATGTACCATTTCATCTAAACGCTTTTCCTCTAAAGTTACACTTTTCATCTAAAAGAAAAAGAGTCAAAGTTCATCTAAAGTCAGTTTTCATCTAAAAGTAAAATTGTGAATCCATCCTATGGACGCCAACGCTCCGGCCGAATTGCGGTTCTCGCGGTCCGCGGTGGTGGAGCGTTAAAGAGGGGATGGGTCGCTGTTTCGGGTGGGTGACCCCTGGGCTCGCGGGAGAAGCAGCCTCGTGACACCGCGAGTCAGCCGCACGAATCCACGGTCCGAAGCTTCCCCCCCCCCCTCCCCCCCGAGAATCCGCGGACCGCAAGCTACCCCGGCTGTAAAGATTAAGAACGTAAAATTTTCGCCCGTTCCGAAACGCAGAAAAATGGCCCTAATTTGAGTCCTGTTGAACTGTCCGGCCGGAGACGCCGGCCGCCAGCCGCCACAGGTACCGGGTGTTTCTTTGATTGCGTAATAGTGCGTACTCGTCTGCGTTGCAGGCAGAGGCCGCATGGCGCCTTACGGGCGAAGGGAATAGGCAATATGTGCGTTAAGTATCAGCGTCCGGGCCTGCTGTGGACAGACTGTGGGATGCGATGCTTCCCGGAGCTTCCCAGGGCCCTAGACCGCCTGTCGTCGGCGCGTGGCGAGATTTATCTTACAAGTGTGACAAACAATTCGCAAAAGCTAATGGAAAATGTAACACGCACCAAACAGCTCTAAGAAAGAGGACCGGTCGTTATAATTCTATTTGGTATGCAGGTAGAAAATTATTTCCAGGAACGGATGTTCAAATTTTGATCAAAAACCGTCTGATTTCAACGTTCAAAATACCGGGTCGGTGATTCACCCCGCGCTTTTTTTTACAATGCTACCTGCCCGCACCGCTCCATCCCGATCTGCATACCCACCAAGTGACGGGGACCGCCTCCAAGCGCTAAGGCTTCGCTGGCTTACGGTGATTTTCACTGTAAGCTAAGTTGAACCCTGCAGCACTGTAGCTCACAGTGAATCTTCACCGTAAGCTACGCACCCAGAAAAATAGAAACTTGCAGCAACCATTTAATGGTAGGCCAGGGACAACCATACAAAATATAGTTGAGGCGACTCTCATATGCTTGTACCAACTACGAAAATAGCAATCCCAAGCATTCCCGTTGTTGGTTTAACCATGTGAGTGTTGGTACAACCATATTTCGTATGGTTGTCCCTGGCATGGTTGGCCCTCTCCCGGTTCTCGCGGGGGCTTTACAGAGGGGTGGTTCGACACAGAGGGCGCGGCAGAGATGTGTTGGGACTTACTCCCGGACACTCATCTGATGTTCACTTTGAATGGATTTTTGGGTGCAGTTGAGGTCCGGGTGAGAGGGATTTTTTGGGGTAATGAGGTGGACTGGCATGGATTCACAATTTCACTTTTAGATGAAAACTGACTTTAGATGAACTATGGCTCTTTTTTTTAGATGAAAAGTGTAACTTTAGAGGAAAAGCGTTTAGATGAAATGATACGGTTTAGATGAGAGCGGGTTTAGATGAAACGCCCCCCCCCCCCCCTGTTTTACATTTTTCTTGAAGGCTAATCGCGTACAATTTAGACTATAAACGGCTCTAAGATTTGTGTATATGTGCATCAACCGTGGTTCACACAATACTCTCATAGTGTTTGAATGAGCAATTATTTGACTGTGCTTCTAACAAAATTAATAACACATCAACTGTTAATTTAATACCCTTTTTAACAGTGCCTGCAGGTGAGCGTTGGCCTAGCCTCTCTACGGGCATCCGTGATGCAACCATATCATGGTTGTCGTAACTTTTCATTTTTCTGGGTGTGTTGACAAATGGCTGACACTGACATAAGGCAAATAATGAGGATGAAATGTCCACTCGGCTTAAACAATGCAAACACGCCTTGCGTTTACAATGGTGCCGTATGACTCATATGGTCGCGTGTTCTTGTGTGTTCCAGGAGGTAAGCTGCGGTCGGGCGTCGCGCGCGAGGATTGGGTAGAGAGAGACCGAAGAAGACGGACCAACATCTGGTGTAGTGTGAGTGAGAGAGACGCGCGTGTACACGTGACCATCTCCAACACCAGCGAACGAGGGGTCGTCAATTCATTTTTACCGTTTACGGAGGAGTATTAAATAGTTCTCCTACTATTGGTAAATTTGAAGAAAATTGCATGTTTTGACATAAATAAGGAAAGATTTGTGGTAACTCTGTAAAATTACCAGTCATATATGAAACATTCAGGTAATGTTTGAGGTATGATCAGCCTGAGTACGGAGTAATATCGAAGTTGACGACCCCTTGCCAGCAATCAGGACCAATACCGATGATGGAACGTTCATATGTTTCCATAAGGCAAAGGTGTTTCACGAAGCGTGGGGCAGATGGAGTAATTGTGGTCGGTTTGTTTGCGTTTGAGAGAGAGAGAGCGAGAGAGAGAGCGAGAGAGAGAGAGAGAGCGAGAGAGAGCGAGAGAGAGAGAGAGAGCGAGAGAGAGCGAGAGAGAGAGCGAGAGAGAGAGAGAGAGAGAGAGAGAGAGAGAGAGAGAGAGAGAGAGAAGGAGGTCGGAGAGCGTCCAGGTAAGGACTGACACAGATGTCGCAGATGACTCAGCCATAACTCAGCACTCGCCTGGGCCGGCGTGGCGTCCTACCTGGTCCTGCTTCTCCATTCATTCAGATGCAACAGGTGTTCGCCGCTCGCTGCGATATGAGCCAACGACCTTTGCGACACGTTCAAAAACGAAAGACCAAATTTCACGACCTTCATCATGGTTGAGTTTGGTTCACGTTTTCGCCCGTCTCCGCGTTGCAAGGAAAATAGTAGAATATGAAGTGTCATGCGTCGTAAATGGGGTGGGGAGAGGGGCGCCCCCCTGGGGCCCCTGAAGGCTTTGGGGGGGAAGGGCCATCGCGTCGAGTAAGACCAAAGCCTGGCTGTCCCTTATCAGCGCGGTGGTGGGGCGGGGCGGGGCGGGGTGGGGCGGGGCGGGGCGGGGTGGGGCGGGGCGGGGCGGGGCGGGGCGGGGCGAGCCGCGGCTGTCATGTGGAGGCACGCCCCAGCCCCGTGCCGCGCCCCCTTAATGTGACTTTCTCCCTTCCCATCCCCTCGTTGGAATATCTCTCCCGCGCGATTAGGACGTGCACTGCGCAAGTTTGATGCGCCGCTAGGCTGGCGGGGCGGGGTGCGGCGGGGCGGGGCGGGGCGGGGCGGGGGGCCGGGCACGAGCCATGCCATAGGCCGTGCACCCCTCCCCCTCCCTCCTACCTGGAGGGAGATCTCAATCTCGGAGGCGTAGCGGAGCGCCGCGCGCAAAGCTCCGGCCGCTTTGGCTGATCGCATTGAGATGCCTCACTGCTGCCCTGCATGTCATGCGTACCTATGGAAAATTGCGCGGCGAGTCCTGCTGCGTGGCGGTGTGGGGAGGAGGGGGGCGGGGCGGGGCGGGGCGGGGCGGGGCGGGGCGGGGCGGGGCAGGGCGGGGGTAGTGGACGAGAGAGCACGCCGCGCAAATCATCGACCATCCATCAGCGCACCGCTCGCATGCGCTCATGCATAAGTTCATATTTCTCCGAACCACTAGCCGCGCCCCGCCAGCTGGCCGATGTCAATCTAGGTAGCCAGTAGGGTCTTGCTGTCTATCTAAAGTCAATCGCATCGTTTTTACGCGTATCGTGATTTTGTACATAAATTACGTATAATTTAGTACGTAATTGTGCACAACATCGTGCGTAAGTTACGTATGTGCAGAGGTGTACGTAGTTATGCACTAAATACTACATACGCCGTTAGTGTGCGGTGACCCCGTCTCTCGAGAGACATATCTCTCTTAACTCAAGGGTGATACTGCTATACCAGGTGCTCCAGCACCCAGAAAAACGAGTTCTTCGCACAAGTAAATTTGCATTGTCCCGAGTACAAAATGTGCTCGGATAGGCTTAGCACATAATGCACTTGAAGATTTTTTGTGCTAGGTCTACTCGAGACCAACATGCCCTCCGGACGTAAGGCTTTTCTTGGGTAGGCAGACCTGCAATACTGTTGGTAATACACTTAAGTTTTATGACAATACTAAATATGCTCCTACAGATTTCTCCCAACGCATAACGTATGCTAATAATTTCATCAAAATTGTTCAGTTTGTTGTTTCTAGTTACGCATTGAATTATGCGCAGTATAACGTGTTGGGAGAAATCTGTAGCTGCAAAAGAGTTCACAAGATTTTAGCGCATACACAGTTAAAATCTTTCGAAGCGATATGCCAATTACTTTGCGATGATTGCGACCCCGCCTTGAGGTGGAGGCGACGGTGCCTGGCCGGGCGCGGGGGCCGTGCTGTGCTGTGCTCAAGGCGTCCGTCGTTACTTTGAGCGGCGCGCTGGTGGCGGACAAGCCTGGCTCCGGCCGGCCCGCCTGGCCCCAGCTGCCTGCAGTGATTCTAATAATCGTTGAGCTGTTGCTCGCGGCCATTGTGCCGAGGGCCCCGCCCCGCCCCGCCCCGCCACGCCCCGCCACGCCCCTCTCCGCTTTACGCGCCCCGCCATGCGATTAAGACACTTTGCGAGCCCTATCCCGCCCCCACCCCTCCCTCCCCCTTCGATAATCCCACGAGGAAAAAAGGCAGACGAGGAAAAGGAGAGAGGAGGGAAAAATGAAACTCCTTCTGGTCGCGCATTACTAATGCGGACTTTATCGGAGGCCCTATAAGACAGGACGCGAGCCTTATTCAGGTCGCAGGGAGCTTCTGGTCAGGTTTCATTTTTTCCCCTCCGCGTCTGACCCACGACGATCTCACCTTTTTCTCTCTTTCAGCCTCGGTTATTCCTCTTTCTCGCTCCCTCTATCTCCACCTATCACTCTCCGCACTGAAAAATGCTTGCAAAGAATTGTTCTTTGCATTGCAAAGAATTTTGAAGCTTTGCAAAATTCTTTGCATTACGAACTGTATTCTTTACATTGCAAACCAATTCTTTGCACCTTGCAAAGTAAATTGTTTGTAACGGTGCAAAGAATTAATTTGTCCACTTACGAAACTTAGTATTTGCAAAAACTTGTTCGCCCTCCCTCCCTTCCTCCCTCTCTCTCCCTCTCTCTCTCTCTCTCTCTCTCTCTCTCTCTCTCTCTCTCTCTCTTTCTCTCTCTCTTTCTCTCTCTTTCTCTTTCTCTTTCTCTCTCTTTCTCTTTCTCTCTCTCTCCCTCTCTCTCCCTCTTTCTCCCTCTCTCTCCCTCTCTCTCCTCTCTCTCTGGTTCAAAATTATTTTCAAAAATATTGTATTGCCCCCCCTCCCCCCTCTCTCTCTCTCTCTCTCTCTCTCTCTCTCTCTCTCTCTCTCTCTCTCTCTCTCTCTCTCTCTCTCTCTCTCTCTCTCTCTCTCTCTCTCTCTCTCTCTCTCTCTCTCTCTCTCTCTCTTTCTCTCTTTCGCTCTCTCGCCCTACGCTCCTCTTTAGCTTATTGCCCTACTCGACGGACCGAACTCTTTGCTGCTTTGTTCCCGTTTCTGCAGGGAATGGCCCCACGTCCCGTCCGGGCCCGCCCCTGTATGACGACCCCATCAGGCAGCAGGCAGGCGGTCAGCCGGGCCTACTGTGCGCCGCGCATACCGCCCTGGGAGCGCAACTGCTTTAGAATTTCGCCCTATTGCCCCCGTCTCCCTTTACTCCTAGAAACCTCTTCCCGTCCCTTATAAACTCCCTGCCCTACGTAATAGCGCTCATTCGATACGCCTCTCTCCCCGGCCTGCGCGTTGCTATCCCCACATATAAATGCTTACACGGTTAATTTCACTGTAAGCTGCAGCAGGGGAGGTTTTAAGTCTGGATGACGGGAGGGACGATGAGCTGTGGGTTGCCTACATACAGGGGGTTTGCATCTCAGATTGCCTACCTTCTAGGCGGACTTTGGGGGCTGGGGGGGGGGGGGGGTATTTTTTTTGGTGGGGGGGGGGGCGACCGCCACTGAGCTACGGTGGGCCCTGGCAGCAGTGTAGCTTACGGTGATTTTCACTGTGATTCATCGTAGCTGTCGGCAAATATTCCATGTAAGCTAAAGAAAAAGAAGAGAAAGAAAAAAGTTACAAAAACCAAAACAACTAGATGTAAGCTGTATATTAGCTTGCGTGTCGCCTTTTACCGTGGCAAGGGACTCTTTAAGCTAGTGTAGCGAAATGATTGTTGTGGAATAGTCAGACATTAGCTCTGATAGCTAATGCGTCGGTGCACACACTAAATCCTTATGAATTTTTTTTTACACGCAGCCATAGATTTCTGTAAATATGCTGCAATATGAACAATTTAATGAAGATCTGTGGACAAAATTGTTCACAGTGGGCTTATTTTGTTCATAGTTGCGGGCACAAAACTATGCGTATGTAGGGCATGTTTACAGAAATCTGTAGCTGCGTATAAAAAAAGTTCATAAGCTTAGTGTGCAGGAGTGAATGTGACATGTGACATAGTCTTTCCCAACCAACGTCTTTGACAATCCAGCTAGGCATGAGTTGTCATAGCTGTAATATTTGACAATCTAAACTCACTTTTTGCTACGGTAGCTTTTAAGTTGCTCGTCATAATATCAACTTATATGTAAAGTACGGCAACATAATATAAATATATTTTCCGTGTGAAGCTTATAGTGAAATTCACTTAAAGGTTTTAATAGTGCACCCCTTACCACTTTTCCTCCCCTGCCTCGCTTCTTTGCTGCGCGGGGAGAAGCCCGTGGACTGCTGGCCTGGGCCCTGGGCGCCCGGGGTGCGTCCACACGGGGCGCGTGGAGCGGCGTGGCGTGGCGCGGTGGCCCCTGCTGAATATGGAGGTGGGCGGGGCGGGGCGGGGCGGGGCGGGGCGGGGCGGGGCGGGGCGCGTCCTCAGCCAAAGCGATGACATGACATGTGGTGTATGGGGACGCCCAGCCCTCTGCACTGTAAAAAATGAGAGACCAATACGGTGCCAGGTACGGTGCACCGTACCTGCGAAATTGAAATATGATACGGTGCACAGAGTACTACGGAGAGACCGTACCCACTGATTTTATACCACGGAGCCGTGAAACGGCTTCACCGTACCCTCTTTTCTTACGGTGCCGATGAAGCTGCCACGTGATTGGTCAGTGCCCTCTTGTGCCCTGCTTGCAAACCGGAAATAATAGGTCCGGTCGGAGGGATGGGGGAAGAAATAGGTCTGAAAAGGTCGTGAAGAGGCAGGGGAGGGGCGGGGAGAGCAGCCGGGGGCGGGAGTGGAGAAATATGACGGAGGGGCCTAAGTGCACGAGATTGTTTCCGCGGGTGGCGCTTCCCGCGTGAATCGCATCGCCGTAAAAGGGGGGGGGAGGAGGAGGAGGAGGAGGAGGAGGAGGAGGAGGAGGAGGAGGAGGAGGAGGAGGAGGGAGGTGAGCAGGCCTCCGTGAAGTGAGTGGTGGAAAGTACATTTTGAAGGGGGAGGGTGGCATCCGTCGGATTTTCAAGGCTGCAGGCGACAGGTGTAGTTCAACTTCTTTTAGCTCAAATGAAAGTTAAAAATACGTTGAAATATACCAGTGGTGATTTCCATCTTCACTGTGAAAAATATTTCCGTACATGTACGATATTTTTTGTAATTTACCATTTACAAAATGAGTCGTACATGTCCAACCTCCCACTCTTGATCGTCATTCGATTCCAAGTCGATACGCAGTGCTTGTACATTATAATCTAGGATTGTCATTGTACGACATCTTCCATGGAAAATTTTCCCGTACCCTGTACGACATTTTCTTACAGTGTTGAGGGCATTATGGTTATGCGAAGGCGTAAGTGAGGCTCAGGCTGTGCAGCGCTCAAGGCTCGAGGACTCGCGGTGCTCTGGGCCATACCGCCAGCGGGACCAGCCCAGCCGGGCAGGAAAGGAAAGGCTGTGTTTGTTTTTGTGTGCCACGCGGCTGGCGGCCTCGGGCAGAACCCTTGGGCGGGGCCACAGGAGGGGGGCCACAGGGGTGGCCAAAGGCGTGTAGGGACTGCCTGCAAATCAGGCAAAAACTAGCAAAAACCTACTACGGAGGAACACACCTCTGTGCGACCGGCGGGTGTCTCCACCTGCATAGGCAATGTACCGCTTGTTTCATAGAACACGTACGTAACAGTGTTGCTGATCTACCTAATAAAAGGGCCACGGCCCACGGCGCCTTGCGGCTGCTGGAGCGGGTAGGCAATCCAGCTTACGGTTACGACCGCCCAAGACGGCTATTTGTGTTGGCCGGTTATTGGCAACACTCTGTACAACCCAGGGCAGGAGGTTGCCGCGCCGGCCCGGCGCACGGTAAAACTAGTTTCTTGAATTTCAAGACCCGGTCTTGGAGCTTATGCAGAACGCCAATGGCATCCAAGACCGGATCTTCAAATTCGAGAAACTTTCTTTTACCGTGCGGGTGCCCTAGGCTCTGGGCCTGGGCGGGCTCCTCCATGGCGGCCGTGGTTACACACTCCCGGGTTATGTACTTTTTAGTACATTGTTGTGTACGTCTATAAACTTACGTCGCTTGTGCACAATTTAGTACATCGTTAAGCACAATATTGTGCGTAAGTACGTAAAATTTGTACTTAGCTACACATAATATTATGCGTAACGATGTACTTCCTTGTGCACAAGCATCGTAAGTTTATAGACGTACACAACAATGTACTAAAAAGTACATACCCCGGGAGTGTGTAGGGCAGGGCAGGGCAGGGCAGGGCAGGGCAGGGCAGGGCAGGGCAGGGCGCGCGCGAGGCGAGGGTGTCAACGCGCGACGCGAGCGCTACAGCCGCAGCCGACATGTCCCCCTGCTTATCGCGATGTCGCTGCCAAGCGCACGCGGCCCCGCCGTGCGACATGTAATGGTCCTTTTGGGCGGCACGGCGCCCATGGCCGGGACCAGGCCGGGCCGGGCCGGGCCGGGGGTGTTACCGCCGGCAGGCCGGCCAGGCTGGCCGCTCTCGATTTCTCACTGTCACACTGCTGGGCGCGGAGCGGCGCGGCGCGGCGCCATGGCTGTGGGAATGGCACGGCGTCCCCTCCTCGTTGTGCTGCGGGTCACGTGGCTGCAGTGACCAGGTGTGCCGGACCTTGCCCGTGTGTGTGTGTGTGTGTGTGTGTGTGTGTGTGTGTGTGTGTGTGTGTGTGTGTGTGTGTGCGCGCGTGCGTGTGTGTGTGTGTGCGTGCGTGCGTGTAGAACCCATCGGGCTACGGTGACGAATTGAGATAACTGCCCTGGCCGGCGGCGGCAACCTCTCCCCAGCAATGCCGTCCCTCTGTCCGCCCTTCCCCCCCACTCCGGGGATTCTCACCCCTCCTCGCCGGCGAGCCCGCTGAGCCCCGGCCCAGGCCCCGGCCCCGGCCCCGGCCCCGGCCCCGGCCCCTACCCCGGCCCCGGCCCCGGCCCCGGCCCCGGCCCCTACCCCGGCCCCGGCCCCGGCCCCGGCCTAGCCTCACCTTGCCGCCCGCCTGCCTCCGGTTTTGTGTTACTTTCCTGTAATCAGCTTTTACTTTAGGCCTCGGGCGGCTCGAAGCGCGCGCCCCGGCCCGCGCCCGGCCTGCGCCCCGCCCGCCCCCGCGCCCCGCCCCGCCCCGCCTCGCCCCACCCCGCCTCGCCCCACCCCGCCCTTGCTTCCGCCCTCAGGCTCACCCCCGGGCCGGCGCGCCTGAATGGGCCGCGGGGGGCCGATGGACGCCGTGCATCACGCACACTTAATTAGGCAATATTTAAAGCCGCTGGCTTCTCTCCCCGCCCCGGCCCGCCCCGCCCCGCCCCGTGCCACCTGCTCCCTGCCGGCGTGGCGTGGCGTGGCGTGGCGTGTGCACCGCCGTGCCCGGTCAGAAGCGCATTAAGGTCCTGTAGACAGGAGGGCGGTGCCCGGTGGATTGCCTACATACCGGGGGTTTGTAGCTCAAGCTGCCTACCTTCCTGCAGGCGGTTCACTAAAGCCTGACTAGAGCCCTTAATTGCCCTTAATACGCGACTGTGCACGGTCAAGTAGACGGCGCTCCGTCGGAATACCCCTCGGCCAGCGCCGGCAATACTCCGCGACCCTGTGCCCCGCCCCGCCCCGCCCCGCCTGTTGGCCCGTGGCGCGTGCGACCTGTCCCTGCTGCAGGATGAGTGATTACCCTCTCCGAGGCGACGCGGTGCGGTGCGGCACGCGCCTGCTGCCAACTGCTGCAGGGTGACAACTGCTGCCAACCTGGAGCCGCCAACCCTCTCACCCTCTCCTCTCGCCCATCCTTACCTCTCATCAGTTTCCGTCTTTTTCCTCTGTTTCCTGCCCGGTGACTTTTACTGCTTTCTTTGAAGCTCCCACGGGGAGCTCTCGCCTGCTGCTGCCGCTCATGCCGCCTCCACCGCCTCCTTCTTAGTCTGGAGTCATTAATTAAAGTTAACAACAACATCAACAACAACAGCAAGACGAGGCAGGCGTTTAGGACGGACTCAATCCTCCCCGCGCCTTTTCACCTGCGTGCGAATAGCCCGGGTTGTAGTTGTTGTTGAGAGTTGCGAATGAGTGGCGTGGCGTGGCGTTTCTTAAGAGGCGGATCGTGGAGGTCAAAATATACGCAGCCCCGGGGTCAAAAGGCGAAACACCCTCGACCGGCATCCGGCGCGGGGTCGGGGGTGGGGGCGGGGTGGGGTGGGGGTGGGGTGGGGGTGGGGTGGGGGTGGTTGCCCAGGGTTATGGGGTGGGGAGGCTATGAAAAATCACGGGGGCGGAGTAAAGGAGCAGGTTGATTAGGAGAAAGGCATCAGGCCCGGCCTGGCGCCTCGCGGGGGAAAGTCAGGGCCAGGGGGTGGGGGTGGGGGTAGGGCGGGCGGTCCGCATGCGCGGAGCTACGCCCCGCCACGCCTCGGCGGGGGCATCGCCAGGAAGTCTTTACTCAAACATAATCCGAGTCGGGATACATTATTCATGGCGAGCACAGGGGGATGAGGGTGAGGGGTGGGGCGGGGTGGGGCAAAGGTGGGAGAGGTGCCTATCCACCACTTCTACCCTCTCCCCCTCTCACTGGTCCTCGTTCTCCTCCACCTCCTCCTCTTCCTCCTCCTCCTCCCCTCCTCCTCCTCCACCTCCTCCTCCTCCTCCTCCACCTCCACCTCCACCTCCTCCTCCACCTCCCCCTCCACCTCCTCCTCCACCTCCTCCTCCACCTCCTCCTCCACCGCCTCCACCTCCTCCTACTCCTCCTCCTCCCTCCTCCTCCTCCACCTCCTCCTCCTCCTCCTCCACCTCCTCCTCCTCCTCCTTCTCCTCCACCTCCACCTCCACCTCCTCCTCTTCCTCGTCCTCCCCCTCCTCCTCCTCGTCCTCCTCCTCCTCCTCCTCCTCGTCCTCCTCCCCTCTCCCTCCCCTCATCCCCCTCCGCCCTCCTCCGGATCAGGTACGCTAATACATGGTACAAAGGTACGTACATGCTTATTGGTGCGTTTTTTACGTTGAAGAGCTGCAAGTGAGGAGCAGGGCGCGCGCCTCCCTTGCTCCCGCCCTGATTCCCCCCCACCCCCCACCCCCACCCGTTTTCTTTTTCGCTGCTCGCTGGGGGTATATAGTGTCCCGTCCCGGGATGCGGTCTTAAAAAGGGTGAGTGCGACGAGGGCAGGATGGATACGGCGGAGGGGACCTGGCGGGCCGGGCCCGGGCATATGGCGAAGTCAACTGCAGCTCGGCGGCAAAAGGGAGCGGCGGGGCGTAGCCGGTGGGGCCAGGTGTGTAATCATGTCTTCCACATGAGCCGGCGGGCGGAACTCAAATAAAAGTGGCCTGCGCCCCCGCCCCGCCCCGCCCCGCCCCGCGCCAGGCTTGTCTTTGGTCTTCTTCCCGCCGTGACCAGACTGCTGCCTGAGAGACTTCTCCAGACGCGGCCGCAGTGGCGGGGCAGGGGCAGGGGCGCGGACCGGACGGGGAGGGTTGGGGCGAGGTAGGGTAGGAGTCCGACACAGCAATGTATTCGAACATAAAAAGATTTTTTGCCCTTGTGTTTTGCTTAAAACTATAGGAAAGTTAACAAATGTGTGCAGAAAGTCTTCTTCACATGACAATGTATGCGTGTTTGTGTGCTCTGTCAACACAAATGTGTACTGTTTACATAGTACACATGTCCACTTCAATAAATGTTTGCATGCCCAGCACGATGAAAAAAATCTTTGTAAATTCGACTTTTTTCGTGATTTTGGATTACGACACGGAGTCGTAAATTTACGATCGGAGGCGTAAATTTACGAGATCAAATTTTTGCCCGTTGAAGAAAACTAAGTCGACACATGTTGTCAAAAAATACTCTTAAATATACAACTCAAAGTCGTAATTTTACGTTATTTGTCATGGAAATTTTTTCCGTAACCCTCACGACTATTATTCACAGTGTTGAAAGGCACATGGCCTGTAAAGTGACTGTAATATGTGTAATCTTTACACAGTAGACATAGGTATACGCATTGTTTGAAGTGTACCTGCCATGTACACTTTATTTCAAGTACACTAAAAACTGCACCGTGATGCATCGGGATGCTCACTCTTACTTAAGCAAGCATCCCATGTTCACTCTAATTTAAGCGTCCATCCTTCGCTCACTCCAACTTAGGCGTACAATACTCACTATAGTGTTTTCAGTGTACACAATATACATTTGGATATGACAGAGTAAGCGCGCGCGTTGAGAGAGAGAGAGAGAGAGAGAGAGAGAGAGAGAGAGAGAGAGAGAGAGAGAGAGAGAGAGAGAGAGAGAGAGAGAGAGAGATCTCAGTGTCATGCCCCCCGCCCAGTTGGGATAGGATTATCCGTTCCTGCCTTCTCAGCTCCACACTTTTCTGTTCTCTTTTCTCCTTTTCCTCTGGACCGTCTTTTCCCGGCGTGGCGTGGCGTGGCGTGGCGTGGCGCGGTGGCGTGACGCCACTGACAGGACGACAAATCGCGCTGCGCACCCAACCGTCCAGGCGCGGCGCGCTGCTGGCGGGGCGGGGCGTGGCGGGGCGGGGCGGGGCGGAGTGCCGGGGATGACGCGGTGCATAGGCGGGGGCGTTGCGGGGCGTGGCGGGGCGGGGCGTGGCGGGGTGGGGCGGGGCGGGGCGTGGCGGGGCGGGGCGTGGCGGCCGCTGGACCCTGACGGGACGAGGCCTCGCCCTTCCTCACTGGCTGACGGGCCAACGAGGCAGTGACGTGCGCACGCGCGCGCACACAACGGGCCCTTCTCATGCTTGGGAGCTCTGTATTGGTTAAAGAATAAACCAAGTGCGTGAAACGCGTGGCCTTCCCTATGAAATTTGCCAGGGTCTGGCATTTACATGGGAGGCTAAGATCTTGCTAGAAATTAGGCATTGTAAAAGTAAGAATAAAAATAAGAAAGTTCTACATCGTGACCTTGTCTGTTTCTCTAAAGAGTGCTTTTTCTTTGTTTTGACTTCTGCTCTGAAAAACCAAGTGTGTACATGTATTCATTATTTACTGCATACTTACAGGTATTCAGTAAGCGTGTTCTTGTATCAAGTGCATTTGCTGAATACCTTGGCATGTACACGAAAAATGTCACTTGAGTAAACCACGTGTGGGTACATTGCCAAGGTATTGAGCAAATGATGTGAAACATGGCCATGTATTCATTATCTACTGAATACCTGTAAGTATGCAGTAAATAATGAATACATGTACACACTTGGTTTTTCAGAGTGCGCACGGTTATATCTATATCCTACTGCCCGAGGACTCGACAACTCGGCTTATTAGTAAACACAAGAGTATTCTCGGAGTACACTGTTAAACCGAATTGTCCTGTTATGCCGGTACAACCAAATAATTTTACCTGGAGTACGCGGAGTACATAGCCGCGCTGTAAATATTATGGTCACGTTTCTCACCCGTATTAAGCGCAGTATTTCTACACCACTCCATTAGAGTGATGTTGGCTTACATGACTCAAAAAGAGTCTAGCAAATCGTCGAAAACGCGGTCAAAATGACTCCAATAGAGCGATGTCTTTCTGACTCGTTCTCCCAGGAGCGAGAAAATTTGGTACAGAAAAGTCGCTCTCCCAAGAGCGAGAAAGGTGACTCCTCCATTTACAGTCGAGCCCTCGCTACTGCCCGCATGGAAGATTTCAGACACACACACAATAATCTGCTGAGGATAACCAACCAAGCACATGTGTCTGGACAGTCATCCCAAAAAAGTTGTAATACGCGGAATCCGTCGCTGCGTTGCGACGTCAGAAACGACAGCCACATTCGTGAATTTACGGGCGCGGGACCATATCCCCCCCCCCCTCCCCCCTTCCTTCTCTTCAAAGAGGGCATCTGCCCCCGCCGGCCCGCCGCGCCCCGCCGCAGGTCCTGCAGTGTGCTCGCCTCATAAACTGGCGTGTGATCGGCCAGGCGCGGCGAGAGGCGGCGATGTCTACTCCCCCCCCCCCCTACCCCTTACCCCAGGTTCCGTCCTTCCTCACCGAACGCCTGTATCGAGCGCGAGGCTCGGGCTCGAAGGATAAGCGTCTGAAAACGAGTAGAGTGGCAATGAGTTGGTCGTACAGGATCAAGTACACTTTCAAAGTTTTATTTTCGATTTTACGCGGCCGCGCGGACGTAATTACTCTGGAAAACCAAGTGTGTACATGTATTCATTATTTACTGCATACTTACAGGTATTCAGTAAATAATGAATACATGGCCATGTATGCAGTATTTGCTGAATACCTTGGCATGTACACACGTAGTTTCTGTGTGATTTTTCGTGTGTACATGCCAAGGTATTCAGCAAATACTGCATACATGGCCATGTATTCATTATTTACTGAATACCTGTAAGTAAGACCTGAATACCTGTAAGACAACGTTTCTGCTGTACGGTTGTAAATTTCTATTTCGTGTCCCTGTGGAGGACAGGACATGTTACTGTATTTTCGACAATGCGCGACTTAACAAAACCCCTTGGTTCAAAATTTGACGTCATAGTTTGCAATTTTCCCATTTGCATACCCATGTCGTTTCCGGAGACGTCTTACGTTTGATCCTGAAAAGCTCGAGGCATGCTTCCCCCCTCCCCCCTCCACTCCCCCGTGAGAGAGGGCCAACCCAAGCTGCGCTGAGCGGTACCACGGGCGCTTTTACGGCCGCGGGCCGCGACAGCGCTGGTGCTGGTGTCGGTTTATGGGGCGAGTGTGGAGTATATGGTCATAATTGGGACGACTCTTTGACACATGGCCGCATGTTTAAGAAGAGCGCCGCCCGGCCGGCCCCCTCTGTCGCATGGGGACTCGCGTGGGAGCGAGAATGAAATGTGCGAATCACAATGTCATCACGCGTGCCGATTACGAGGGGGCAACCACTTTGGATGTATACAAGATTTCTTCAGGGAAGAAGCGGATTTTGTAAGACTTCGCCGGATTTTACGCCCAGATTTTGCTTGTTTTTGTGCCATTTTTGGGGAATGATTTCGAACTTCAAGATATTTCTAGCGTGTAGGGGGACACACAATTTCACGAGCGGTTGCCCCCTCGCCCGATTAGCAAAGAAAGAAATATACTCTAGTCTGTTCCATCAGTATACCGTGAAACCATTTTCTGATCCCGTTTCACAGCTTTAACGAGGGAAACAATAAATACTGTCTTATTCAAAACTTGGCCAAAATATGGGCTGTGAAGCGGAAGAAGGGGATAAGTTGACTTATCCCCAAAATGAGATTTTTATGGCATGTAATAGTATATTTTAGTCTGAATCTGCCCACCAAATATTAGAGGAAAATGTCCCATAGGATAGGAGATATTGAGGTTTGAAAAAGGAGTTAAGTCGACTTAACTTGTAAGGAACAGTTAATATGGGATAGCAAAAGGGGGTAAGTCAACTTATACCCAAAATCATCAAATTTTAACCAAAGCAAAAAGAGTTAAGTAGACTTAACCCTTTTTAATGCATTGGTGAAAAAAGTTAAGTTGACTTATTCCCTTTTGCACAGTTTGAGAATATATATCAAGCCGAAACTCAACGGAAATATTCTGTATGCATATCATTGTGAAGCCTTTTTAATTTCCTATACTTTTTATTAAGACTTACAGTAAATGATTCATATTAATTTAAATGTAATAGTGCTGGATTTTTATTGGCGACAAATATGTTGCCTTGTTTTAAGGCAAGATCTCAGATGTCGCCTTCTTTGAGGCGACAAAAAAAAAGAAGTCGCCTCTCCAAAGTGTGTTGCGACAGACCATGAATATTGTCGCCTTTAAGAAAACAGAAAATGTATCGACTTATCTCCTTTTTCTTCTCATGCACAATAAGTTGTGTTAAGTTTACTTGTCTCCGTATGTCACGATGGTCAAAAGGAGCTAAGTCCTATATCTCAATGAAGGAACGTGATATTAAAAATATACAAAGTGCCAGTAATATACTTGATAAAAATACATCCCATTAATATCATAATATTTATAAAAAGTTTTGTGCAAATAGTTTTTTTGATTTCCTGAAAAGTGCGCATTTTGGACTTATCCCCTTCTTCGGCTTCACAGCCCATATGACATGTTGCCCAATGTTTACCTAAACAAATCCGGTGCGCGTTTGCACGGGGATCTTCCGTTTCTTTCTACCTATTTGCTGGGTGCTGGTGGAGGTGACTAGGGTAGGTTGGTAGGTCCTGTAAAAGTAAATCTTTGCACGACATTATTTTACCGCAAAATATCGCACCACCCGTGCTTTTCCCTGCGAGTGGCGTCGCCGCGGAAGATAGCGGGCCGAGTTCACCCGGCTCGGGAACCTTAATTACAAAAGCGGCAAGGGGGCGGGGCGGGGCTGGGGCGGGGCGGAGCAGTCGAACCGGAAGGTGTGATGATAACACCCGGGTATGGTGGCCTTGTGCGGCCCCGTGGAGGAACAAGGGGGAGTCCCTCCACCACCACTCTTGTTCCCTACTCGTGCAAACCCAGCCGCCCTGAACCCCAGGAAAACGAGTATATATGGCCCGGATTACTCTTGTTACGTTAACTCTGGATCGAGAGGGAAATATTTATAAAATTTGTTGGATTACTTAAAATCAGTTGGATTACTAATTACCTAGATTTCCCTCGGATTACCCCGCGGATTACGTTGCTTTTTACCTCGAACTTCTTCTGGATTACTCCGAATTACCCGTGGATGACCCCGGGTTACCCCTAGAATACTCCAGATTACCTCACATTTCTTCGGATTACCTCACATTTCCTAGGATAACCTCACATAATTTCCTCGGATTACCTCACATTTCCTCGGATTACCTCCCATTTCCTTAGATTAACTCCCATTTCCTCGGATTACTCCTCCAGGATTACCCAAACGGCTGTCAGCTCACACTAACTAGATTTGTATCTTTTATGTGTACAAATTTAAACAATCAAATTTTTCACACATATTTGTACGGCGATTGGAACGATTTTGTGCACGCGTTTGTACGAAATCAAGCATTTTTTCGCATAAATTTGTGTGAAACTAAATGTTTAACTTTGCACAAACTTTTGCACAAAAACATACAAATACAGTTAGAGTGCAGGATAACCTTAGCCGCTTCCCCCTCGCTCTGGATCACCCATGGACCACCCCAGGTTTGACACAGGCCGCGTGTTATTTAGCCGATTACCCCGATTACCCAAGTCATGTTCCCCTGTGGGCCCACAAGAGCCCGGTTCAATACCGTCGCGCAAGGCCGCGGGGCTGCTGCCCGGTGCGTGACTGTACTAGATAACCATCACCACCATCATCATCATGTGGACTAAGCGCCTCGCGCCTGCTGCTGCTCGCCAGCTTGTTAGGCGCGCCCGTCGTGTGAAACTTGCACTACTTGTTGGCGGAGACGAGCAGCCTTGCTGGCGCCTCCGGCGGGCGGCGGTGCACGCCGGCAATGGGCGCTCTGTATTGGCTGTCTACGCAACCCCTTCCCCCCCTCCCCCTTTCCCTCTCCCCCTTCTCCCCTCCCTCCCCTCTCCCTCTCCCTCCCTTTCCCCTCCCCTTTCCCCTCTCCCCTTTCCCCCTCTCCCCCTCCCTCTCCCCCTCCCCTTTCCCCTCCCCTCCCCTCTCTGCCACTTATACCGTGGCTCTGCTCACCTGCTGCTCAGGCGGGCGTACGGCGCGTGCGAACATCCAAAGTTGGTCCGCTCTACTGTATGGGCGGACGGAGCCGGGGTAAGGGGGGGGGGGGAGGGTAGAGTGCACGGGGGGTGCTGTGTCGGCCCAGGGGTCTGACGCTGACGGACCGCTTCCACCGCGCCCTCCCCCCCCTCCCCTCCTCCCCACCCCTTCTCCCGGAGAGTCGAGCCGGAGCTGGGAGACGGGACGGGCAGCGCGTAGCGTACCTGCTATTGACACATGCCTCGTGCCCTCTGGCTCCGAGCAGAGTTGCCATATACTGCAAGCAGGCAAAAATTTCCGCGAATACATCTGTGCAAGGAAGTCGGGCATCTCCGCCTGACTAGTAGGCAAACTCCCCACGCAAGAAACTGCCTTTTGCCTAGAAGGCAGTGAAGGCAGGCGGCGGTACAAAGATCATACCAAAATTTTCAGTGCAGCGAAATTTTGTAAACTTAAACTTCTACTACTTGCCTTTGTTTTTGTTCGTAAAAAAACTTCAAATTGTAACAAAATTATTTGTTATTTTAAAAGGTTTGTTACGTGTCGGACCCTTTGAGCCAGAGGTCGGTCTGCTTTGGCCCCGATTTGTTGACACTCCTCCCCTCCCCACCCCCACTCCATTTTGATAATGGCGGGTCATCGCTATCTGTTTGATGCTGTCGAGGGCCGCGGGCCGGGCGAGAGGGAGGACCTTGGCCTACCTACGCGGCGCTCCGCGTGCACCCACATGGGACTGGCTTTTACGGCATCTCTACCCTTTCGCGCACCCAGAAAAGCGTGTACTTGGATCATGTAAAATGTTTGCAAAATGCTTGATAATTTCAAGTACCATGTTTTTGAGCATTTGTGCTCAAATCAACACCAATTTCTTCCCAAATCGTTCCCCTTCGCGCTTGAATGGAACCCATAATGTTCTTGTTTGAAGGCTGAATTGGGCTTGGATTGAGCGCCAAATTGTACTTGAGATATTTAAGTACACGCTTCTCTAGGTGCCGAGATAGGCTGTATTCGTGATAAATAGTAAAACAAACGCTGTGTTAGTTAAGTTGTTTTTCTTTTTGCCGTCCTAAGAGTTAAATATCTTCTCTGAGAATAAGTTAAGCCGCTGGAACACATAAAATAGCTGGCGTAGTTAATACTTTTACATATCATGTTGTTCTTAAGATCAATTGATACGAGAACATGCTTTTCTGGGTGTAAGGCCGCGATGGGTAGGCAATATTGTTACCTACTGGCAGAAACGGGAAGGGGACGACGACGACGGACGAGGACGGTGTAAGAGGGCGGTGAAGGACACGGACGCTACTCGCTGCGCTACGGAGAGCGCCGCTCAGCCCCCATGCGTGGGCGGGCCGTCCGCTTCCGCCGTGCCGGGCAGGGCAGGGCAGGGCAGGGCAGGGCAGGGCAGGGCAGGGCAGGGCAGGGCAGGGCAGGGCAGGGCAGGGCAGGGCAGGGCAGGGCAGGGCAGGGCGGGGCAGGGCAGGGCAGGGCAGGGCAGGGCAGGGCAGGGCAGGGCCGGCCTGGGCCGCCTCGAGCACCCCGAAATAGCAAAACGCATCAGCACTACGGGGCCACACATCCGCGCCGGCCATAGTCGGACGTACGGCTGAGGCTCGGCCTGGGCACGGCCCGGCTAGGCGGTTCTGTTCGCCCAGCTCGCTGCGCGGGGCTCAGGCGGCGGCCATTCCATTTCCCATTTCGACCCGCGCTAGTTTTGTGTTTCTTCTTTGGGAAACGATTACCAGCGCGGCAGGGTCGGTAACCACGTGATAACCCTCCTGCAGCAGCGGCCTATGTCTCTGGAGGAGGGGTGCGAGCACGTCTGGCACGCCTCTGTCCATGCCACCGCACCCCACCCCGCCCCACCTCGAACCGCCCGCATCCCATCCACTTCTTACCACGCCCCGCCCCGCCCGCCGCCCTTGCCCGCCCGCCCTTGCCCCGCCCCGCCCCACCCCACCCCACCCCGGCGGGAGAGCCAAGAGCTCCGCAAACACCTGAGTCACTGGCCTGGCCCAGCCCAGCCGCGCTACTCTTCGCCCCGCCTGCCGGCCGGGCCGGACCGCACGACCAGGGCAGGGGCGGGTCCAGGGGCGCAGGGGGTGACCGGGGCCGGGTGACCAGGGCTGACGGTGACGGACTGGTGACACTCCGCGGGGGCGGGCAGGGGAAGGGGGCAGGGGCGCAGGGGGTGACCGGGGCCGGGTGACCAGGGCTGACGGTGACGGACTGGTGACACTCCGCGGGGGCGGGCAGGGCAAGGGGGCAGGGGCCCCCGAGAGCAGCATGCCATCGCCCCTGCCCCGCCCATGCCTCGCCCCTGCCCCACCCGTCCCGCCCCGCCCCGCCCCGCCTCGCCCTCGCTCCGGTACGACCGGCCCGTCCACCCGACTGACGAGGACTCGCTTCCAAAGTACAACAAGGATCTCGCGTAAACAAGGCAGCCCTGCTGTTGTGTTTGCCCACGCCCCGCTCACCCCGCCACGCCCCGCCTCGCCTCGCCCCGCCTTGTGGCCCCGCTGCCCGGGGGTGGCGTGGCGGGGCGTGGCGAGGACAAGGAAGAGCAAACTTCGTGGGTACAATCAGCCCACAGACGGCCAAACAGACCTTATTAGAGTTGAATTGGAGGGTAAAGGGGGAGCCAGAACCCTGCCGGGCCGTCGCCAGGGCGTGGCGGGGCGTGGCGGGGCGAGGTGAGTCGGACTGACATGAAGTCTTCCTGTCGTATCCGGCGACGTGTTGCACGCCTTAGGCAACGACGGTTTCCGCAGCAAATTTATGTGCCAGCCCACACTGGTAAAACAGATGTGCAATTTTTGCACACTTACGTGTCGAATTGATGACTTTGCACCTTACAGGGTGTCGAGACAGACTAAACACCACGTAATGTCTAGTAACTACACGTTTCGTAACGTACACACAAATGCACACTTGGGCCCATATCTTAGGCATGGTGTTACAATGGGGCGAGAAACTGCACACCACCTGGTGTGCGGTTGACTAAACGTTTCGACAAGTGTAGAGCAACTGCACACCAGTTGACGTTTCGATCAGCTCGACACCACCAAGTGTTTAGTTTTTGCACATTTGAAACTAATTGATGTGCAGAACTAAACATTTGTTTTCCCGGTGCAACTAAAAAGAAATAGATGATCCAGTGCAATATTAGCTGTGGCGTGACTAATGTTTAGCTGCCTGTGGTTAGAGGTTTGTTGAAACAAGGTACCCCATATCGACGGGGATAAGTACGCATCAGCTGCTTCAGAAACCGCGTATTAGCTCCTATAGTTCTCACAACCAAACAAACGTATATCTACCACATCAAAATATTCACTAGGCTACTTAGAAAAAATACGATTTCACCAAGTGAAATCCTGGGAGTCACGAAGTAGCATGAAGTTTAGGTTTAAGTTACACTCAGGTTCAAGAAAAGTTTAAGTTAGGTTTCAGTCGTCGTATCACTAAAAATCAGTATGTTTACTGAAAATTTTGTACTACCAAAAACCGTTAAAGAACGTGTAATGCACATTAAATGCGTCTAAATGTTTGGATTGAGTCGTCAGATCGACTTGATTTTTAAACTGTGGGTTCGTTGTGCAATCATCAATCGAACACTGAATTTACATTTTTATCCTAGGATTTTGTTTCAATTTTTATTTTATGAAATACTGTGCATGACTTGAATCAACAGTTTCCCAGCCACGCCCAGCCACGCGGGCCCTCTCCCCTGCCCGCCAGCCCGGCCAGTGCTGGCGAGTACTTGTCGAGTATTGTTGGCGCCCGAAACTAAAACCCCTCAACTCATCAGATTCCCCACTAAGATACGTTTCACACTAAACTTTCGGGCCAAATATCTCAGATCTGGTGCATTTTACCGACATGCCGATTCCGGATTTGGTTTCAGAGCGTCGGTTTCCACCTTGAAACTGAGTTTGAAAAAATTCTGTTAGAGCTGATTAAAAAAAAATACGATTTCACCAAGTGAAATCCTGGGAGTCACGAAGTAGCATGAAGTTTAGGTTTAAGTTACACTCAGGTTCAAGAAAAGTTTAAGTTAGGTTTCAGTCGTCGTATCACTAAAAATCAGTATGTTTACTGAAAATTAAAATGTACTACCAAAAACCGTTAAAGAACGTGTAATGCACATTAAATGCGTCTAAATGTTTGGATTGAGTCGTCAGATCGACTTGATTTTTAAACTGTGGGTTCGTTGTGCAATCATCAATCGAACACTGAATTTACATTTTATCCTAGGATTTTGTTTCACTTTTATTTTATGAAATACTGTGCATGACTTGAATCAACAGTTTCCCAGCCACGCCCAGCCACGCGGGCTCTCTCCCCTGCCCGCCGGCCCGGCCAGTGCTGGCGAGTACTTGTCGAGTATTGTTGGCGCCCGAAACTAAAACCCCTCAACTCATCAGATTTCACTGAGAAACGTTTCACATTAAACTTTCGGGCCAAATACCTCAGATCTGGTTTATTTTACCGACATGACGATCCCGGATTTGGTTTCAGATCGTCGGTTTCCTCCTAGAAACTGAGTTCCGAAAAATTCTGTTAGAGCTGATAAAAAGAAAAAAAACCGTCAGATCCGAGACAAAACTATAAGGCTACTTCGTGCCTAAGAAACAGTCAGATCCGAGACAAAACTATAAGGCTACTTCGTGCCTAAAAATGACTGAGTCGATACGTAACCTCTCCCAGCTAATAGTCAGCTATATAATTTTTTTTCCATGTACCCCTGCAATAACTAGTGCCCGGCATTTTTACTCTTGGATTTCGAGTTAGTCGACACAGTTTATACTGACCGACCTTCTCGGCGAAGTCTTTGGCGCAGCGCACTGCAAAATGCTTGCGAAAAATTGTTCTTTGCATCACTGCAAATTGGTTGGCGTCTTTAGACGCCAAGATACTGGCGTCCAAAGACACCAAATATTGGCGTCCAAAGACGCCAAAATCTGGCATTGAAGGACGCTTAATGAGAAAAGGACGCAAAATTTTGGCGTTCTGAAGACGCCAAGATTTAGTGTTCTGTGAGAGAACGCCAATATTTGGCGTCTTTGGACACCAAAAATTCGGCGTTCAGAAGAGGACGCTAAAAGTTTGGCGTCATAAGACGCCACTCAGTTTTCAGTGATTGCAAACAATTTTGGAGCGTTGTACAATTCTTTGCATTACGAACTATATTCTTCACATTGCCAACCAATTCTTTGCACCTTGCAAAGCAAATTGTTTGTAAGGGTGCAAAGAATTAGTTCATAAGCTTGCAAACGTGCTGTTTGCAAACGTGCGAAGAAAATTGTTCGCACTGCGAAGAAAGCAGTTTGCAATAAAAACTTCCTTAAAATGCTTCAAAATTATTCGCGGGAATTTCACTGTAAAAAAAAAATCACGGTCTCGCATACGGAAAAGTACCGTCAGTACGGACTACGGTCACTCCGTACCCGGCTTCCGTTGTCTATCCCTCATAAGAGCCCATGTTAATTAAACTGTGGGTACGGAATATGTACGGAAATGTTACCGCTAATTTTTATCCGGAGCTCTCCGTTTCAGGTACGGTGCCTGTAACGGCTTTCCGTACCTTTTTCCCGTACCAGGCCCTATAAGGTACGGAGCAATATACGGAAAAAAACCGTACTTGCTCGAGAAAACCAGTATTTTCAGTGGGTACGGTCTCCGTAGCAGGCTCCGTACCACAGGCTGTTTTTTTACAGTGTTTGCAGTGCGGGGCGTGGCGTGGCGTGGCGTGGCGTGGACTATAAAACACGCGTCGGCCTTCCGGACTTGACTCGGGATAGCCGCCTGACTCCTCCTCCCTCACGCCCAGGTTGACTCTGAGCTGAGCCGTTATGTGCGCCCGTAACGGGGCAGTTAGCGAGGGCGGCTTTGCATGATTCCGCTCTGCTCTACACTGCTCGACTACATTGGCAGGCTAGATCTCTTTATACAAGCGGGCTTTATTTGAGATACGAACACTCTGAGTGGCGTCTTTTGACGCCAAATTTTTGGCGTTCCATTCTGAATACTAAATTGTGCACCCTCAATCCCGTAGTGACCTTTTTGTTGGTAAACTATCAACGTATTTGTGCATTGATAAGGTATAAACAAATTTGTTATTAACTCGCAATAATAACGTTGATAGCTTATATACTTCTCTTACCAACAAAATGGTTTTGTTGATAATTTATAAACAAGTTTGATGGTACCAATTAACAATTTTGTTGATACCTTATCAATGCACAAATACGTTGATAGCAAAAAACAAAACTCTCCATAAAGAATCTGAGAGTGTGGTGTGCAAAGTCGACAAATACTGGCGTCCTCTCACTGAGCACAAAATTTTGGTGTCTTAGGACTCCTAAATTTGGCCTCCTTGTCGCATTTGGCCTGTTTGAACGCCAGATTTTGGCGTCTTTGTACGCCAACATTCAGTGTCTTTGGATGACAGTATCTTGGCGTCTAAAGACGGCAACCAATATTCAGTGAAGGATTGCCGCGGATAAACGATTAACGTGTTGTGGGGGATGTGTGCAGTGTTCCCTGCGTTTGCATTACACTTCCAACCTTAACTAAGCTCAGTCATTAAATACTGCTCGGTTTGGTTAGTGCACAACAAAAAGTCCAGAAAGGGCTATCATAAGGGCGTGAATGTGGGATGCCTGTGCCTGAGGCAGAGGTACGTGTCGCCGTCCTTTCATTTTCCTTGATTTTGGGTTTTATTTTTGATCCTGTTTCACTCACTGTAAAAAAATATGAATTTACGAAGGCCCATGATTTGTGCTCGTCTATGAATGACAAGTCGACACCAAGTGTCATTACAATTTCATAATTTTACAATTTTATATCGTAACTAACTACGACATGCCTCGGGGAAAATTTTCCCGCTACCCCTATACAATATCATTTCTCACAGAGCTGAGCAGGCTTGTCTCTTGAGGTTGCAGGTGTTCTTGCGGACCAGTGGAGAGATGGGGCGTGGGATGAGGAGAGGTGAGATTTTGAGGAGGGGGAAAAGGGTGTCGGTAAAGCACAAGATCGAATGAATTCACGCCAGTGGCAGGGCGGGGCGCGGGGCGCGGCGGGCCGGAGAGTTCCCGGAGGCTGATGAATTAGAGAGGAGCTCCCAGAGCGATGGGTCGTGTCGCGGGGTAGAGTGGGGAGAGGCTCATCGCAGGTCTCACCTTGCAGGGAGCGAGAGAGGAGAGAGTGAGAGAGAGAGAGAGAGAGAGGGAGCGAGAGAGAGGGGAAAAGAGAGAGAGAGAGAGAGCGAGCGAGAGGGATGGGAAGAAAGAAAGGGTTGTCCCCCTAACCGTAATAAGGACTGAGCGCCCGCTATAGGCGCGGTGCCACCGGGCAGACCCACGATGAGAAATCTACCGCACAGGTGGCCAGACGTGCGACGGGTGGCACATTTCCCTCCCATGATTATCAAAATAATTTTTACAACTTATTTCTTTAAATAGTTATAAAATAGTGAAGTTGTGCGTGGCAACGAAAAGTAAACAAACAAGCTAAGGCGCGGACGCTATGCCAGTGGTGTTCTCTCATCGCGAGGCTGCCCGGTGGCGCCCCTACCGGAAGTTTCCTACGCTCAGTCCTCCTTCCTCTTCTCTTCCACCACTCCTCCCTATCAGCCCGCCCCCATCCTCTGCTCCACCCGTGCTTCCAGCCCGGCCTTATAGGTGTGATATGTGCCCTGCCCGTCTCCGCCCTGCCCCACCTCACCCCACCCCGCCCAACCCCGCCCCGTCACGCCGGCTTGCATATTGCATGTGCGTGCTGGAGAGCTGAGGGGCGTTAAAGACCCCTTGGCGCTGGTCAGGGGCTGCGCCATGTCCCGACCCAGGTGGTGAACCGCATCGTGTGGCCCCTCTCCCTGCTCTAGTGTGGACGGGTGGTGCACTGTTAAAAAATACCACAACTTAACAACACGGTGGAACTTATTTTTTTTCTTTTTTCTAAGCACAATAGAAAACTGCCAAAATTTATTTGTGCATATTGTAGCGAATACAACGAGCTGAATGTACAGTGTTTCACTGTTAATTTCAAGTACAATAACGGTTTGTACGGTTCTTATGGACGGTATTTTTCACAGTGGGGGCGCGGTGGCGTTTGACCTGGTGACCTAGCGAGCGCTGCGACTATCGCGGCTAGTCTTGTCGTTCACCCCCCTCAAGGTCACCTGCGAAATGCCCTCTTCTCGATGCACGCAGGTGGAGGTATCGTCCCAAATAACAGCCTAGTAAGTCCCCTGAAAGGTACACTGTAAGCTTGTTGGAGAACAACCTATTTTGTAACAACCATGTTGTTGACAAACAACCATGCTGTTCAAGAACAACAAAGGTTGTTGAGAAGTAACAATGATTGTATTCTAAGGAAAACAAAAACTTTATTGTTCCTGGACAACTATTGCTGTTAATGCTCAACTTCTGTTGCAGCTTTACAACATTTTTGCTGTCACTTGACAACTTTTCTTGTTACTGGACAGCTGACGTTGTTTTCAGACAACAGCCGTTGTTGTTCTACAACACGAGTCAGTTAAAAACTTAACAACAATTTTTTGTTAATTCACAGTATAAATTTTTACAGTGTAGGCGCAATTTCGTTTATAAATCCCATGTCGTTAGGCAACGACGTACACCGCCTCCCCCCCCCCTTCAGCCGAACCTTAAATCGCGCCCGACTGCTCGGAGCCGAGCGCATCTGACCGTCTGCATTCGCAATGGTCGGGTGTGTATGTGTGCGTTGAGAATTCATTTCCGAGGGAAACCTTTTCTCTTATTCCTCCCGCGACTGGAAGCGCAAGCTCCGGCTGCTTCGGCGCCTCCGCCCTGCGCCGTGAATTAACCAGCGGAAGCCAAGCAAAAGGTCAGATGTATTCGGTGTCGAACAAGCGCGAGCAGCGAGAGCAGCGGGGTAACGGAGGTATGCGCTGGCGGGGCGGGGCAGGGGGGCGGGGCGGGGCACGGTGGGGCGTGGCGTACAATTGATCACCCTGCCGCGCGCTGCTACCGCAGCCTGCGGGTCCCTGTCATGTCTCGCGGTCAAGCGGTGGCTTGATGGACGCAATCGGCGTCCCCCTCGCTTTGGAGACAGCGGTGGGGTGGAGGAAGAGGAGGAGGCAAAAGAGGAGGAGGCAGAAGAGGAGGAGGCAAGAGAGAAGAGGAGGCAGAAGAGTAGGAAAAGATGCCAAAGAAACGAAAAAAAAAAGGAAACTAGAAGGAAAATTCGAAAGAAATTGAACATGATGTTAAACCAAGTGTGCAAGTGTTTAACAATTGAATGTGTGCAACTTCCATTACACGTGCAAGTGCTTAACTCGACAGCTGTGCACTTGCAAGTGTTCAACAAGGGAAAGTGTTGCCCGGGGAAGTTGAACACTTGCAAGTGCAGAACTGTTGAGTTAAGCACTTACAAGTGCACAACTGACAAGTTTGACACTTCAAATTGCACAAGAAGATTAAAAATAAGAATAAGATTGATTGATTTATTGATTGATTTGATTAATTGCCGTATTTAGGGCAGGGTTTTACATCAAATAAGTTTTCAGCAATGGTCCTGCTACGCCTGAGCTTGTCAGCAGGTGCCATAGTAAAAGACAAAGAAGAGAAAACAAGAACCTTACGAAAAAAGTCTTACGGCCCTGTTGAAGCACTTGTACCTGACAGTATAATGTGCTTTGCAATTCTGTTTTAATCGCTTTTACAGAGCAGAGCATACCCTAGCACTGGTGCATAAGGACGCATTCGCGTGTCTCTTGCATGTCAAGACCTTGTTCTTCGAGTTGTTCTTTCTTATGCTAGGCGATGCCCTGACGAGCAGGAGGCGGTAGAGAAACAAGAATCAGTAACATTATCGACTCAGCAAAATTATTTTCATCCCTTTTCGTTTTTTAAGCAGAAAGCAACTTTATGCATCCTTGAATTTATGTGCGTGAGGGGAATTGTTGATCTCGTGGAAAGACGGCAGACGCATCGGCCCGTCCAATCACACTGCTCCCTGCACTGCTTCTCTCTCTCTCTCTCTCTCTCTCTCTCTCTCTCTCTCTGTCTCTGTCTCTGTCTCTCTAGGTAAGCTTTCTTCTCTGCCTTTCTTAACTTTGTTCGTCGCACACACATACACACGCAAACGGGCGCGCGCGCTAACCCACACGCACACCCACACATACCCGAGGAGGAACGCAAGTAGAATCATCCGCAAACAGCATCCGAGGCGCGCGCATACTGACAGCGTACTCACGACGCCGGGGAAGGGGGGAGAGCTGGTTAGCATACTATATGTCCACGGCTTACACCAGAAATGTATTTTGGCACGAGTATCATCACAGTCAAAAAGGCAAAATGTTCCGCGCCAAGATGAACGGACTGTGCGCTGCACACTGTGAAAATGAGCCTTGGTGTCTCCAGGAGTCTTAGATTTTCAGTGCGTCGCCTGAAAAACATTTTCTAAGGGTATCTCTAGTAGAGGCGAAAACCCTGTTTGCACTGTCTGTGCAGTGTGACGCGGTCAGACGACGAGGCCAGGCGCCATCGTCGAATGGTTCTTCTTCTTCTTCTTCTTCTTCTTCTTCTTCTTCTTCTTCTTCTTCTTCTTCTTCTTCTTCTTCTTCTTCTTCTTCTTCATACCGCGTGAGAATTACTTTTCTTCTTGGAAGTAGGTGCCATAGCAGCTAAGTTAGGGAACGGAAAGCAGACGATTCGTATTGTACTTCAATGATTTATATAAAATTGGTGCTAGTTGTTCAGGACTGATAAATGGAAGGAAAAGGCAGAGCTCAGCATTGCGTTCAGTTTTACAAGAAATTAGTTAAATTTTAGTTAAACATGTTAGAGAAGGCTGTGGGAGTTGTTGTATGTATGCAAGGCGGCGAGGCGACGTCAAGCTGGGCCAAGCAGTTCAGCCAAGTCGAGCCGAGCTGAGTAGTCCTCATGTCTGGATGCAGGTGGACAACGTCTCATCCTGGACGAGGGCCTCGCCTTGCCCCGTGCCGTCCCGCCGGACCCAGCCGTGAAAGATAATCCAATATCTTAAAGCCCGTCTTTGTGCCCCGCCCCGCCCCGCCCCACTGCGCCCTCTTCGTTCCACCGCCACGCAAAATCTTTTTACCTTGGAATGGCTGATTGATTACACGGTAAGCAGTTCGGGCGGGCGCGGAACATTGCCTCTATACTACCGGCCCGGCCTGTGACATTAGGAGAGGTCCGTAAATCGTAAGCACCGGCGGCAGTAACGCACTCCCGTGGTGGCCCCTCCCCTCCTCACTCCCCTCTCACTCCCCTCCTCACTCGCCTCCCCTCCCCTCTCCCCTCCTCTCCTCCCCTCTCCTCCCTCTCCTCCCCTCTCCTCTCCTCTCTCTCCTCTCCCTCTCCTCCTCCTCTCTTCTCCTCTCTCCTCTCCTCTTCTCTCCTCCCCTCCCCTCCCCTATCCTTTGAACCACATGACCCGCTGCAGATAATCCTCTCCTTCAATCAGGTTTGGCTTCTTGCAAATTGCCGTGCGTCGCTACGCCTTTTATACGGCCTCCCAGTGTGCAGTGCAGCCTGGGTGGTAATTATCAACACGCCCAGACTTCCTCTCTCTCTCTCTCTCTCTCTCTCTCTCTCTCTCTCTCTCTCTTACCTTCTCTCTCTCTCCCGCCCTCTCCCCCTCTCTCCCCCTCTCTCTCCCCCTCTCTCTCCCCCTCTCATTCTCTCTCTCTCTCTCTCTCTCACTCTCTCTCTCTCTTACTCACTCACTTACTCACTCTCTCACTCACTACCCCTGTTTTTTTTTTTTTTGGTATACAAACAGTGCACACACAAGAACCTAAAGAGCATTTCTTTGTAGTTTGGCGAGTAGGCTGTGGGCCCCATGTTGAGGGTTCGGTTCTTATTGATAGCCATCTGCCTCCTAATCGGCCTAATCTCGTTAGAGATGATCGCGCCAGACAAACATCCGATGCGGTGATGTCACGCTGGACCAGGGCAGGTGGCGTCGCCCGGCCCGCCGCGCCTTCCACTTTGTCGCTGGAGCGTGTCGGGCCTGGTCGATGGGTCGTGGTCAGTCCACTACACTGTAGTCAAAAATGTTTAACTGATGCATACAAGTGTTGATGGCAAGGGAGATAATTACTGAAAACGACCTTGCATTTTTTAATGGCACAAGGTGTGCAAAACTGAACTTTTATGTTTCTTAATTTTTTTTTCTTAACACAATTTGTAGTTTGACACATTTCTTCCCTAAAAAGTGACACTAGTCCATAACAAGATGAGTCGCTATACATTATGGTAAACATATCCGTCGATTGAACTTGATGCCAACTACAAACGTTGTTTAATTAAGGAACACTGTGTGTTCGCTATGTAAAAAATACTTTTGCCTACACGGTCCGTACCGTATTTTTCATGTAACGTACGGTCAGACCGTAACTCTACGAAATTTACTTTATTGTGCAGGATTATTGCTCCCCAACTTGACCCAGCATGTTTGCAAAATTACAGTGTATTCCGGTAAGGTACGCACCGGCATCAAAAATTGCAGTGCGGACCAAGCAACAAGTTTACAAACCGAAGGCGTTTTATGTGTTTTTTTTTCCCCCATATGATTTTTGCATGTCTTACGCACAATAGCGCTATGCGCATATTGGCGAGTGCGTAGCACCCAGAAAACCGTTCAGCCCAGGGAATCAAATTTAAAACCGACCAAAATTTAGCTCTGTGTACAAAATTTTGTTCGTTCTGATAAAATAGTTTAGTCAGTGTAACTAAGATTTGGTTGATTTGACCTATATAGCCAAAAACGTAGGTACTCAAATTTAGTCGGTTTCAAGAACTAGATTTTGCTTCCTACGGCCCTGATTTGGTTGTATCAACTAAATGGTTCTCTGGGTGTGGACTGCTCCCGCTTCCGCAGGTCCAGCTGGCCCGCCGGCCGAGAAGCCTGTTTATCAGCGGCACTAATCGACGTGGATTATCGCTCTGCTCTGAACATCGCCGCTCGCTTAGCGGGGCAGTCCCCCCCCCTCCCCCTCTCTAGGCTCAGCGTCCGGCCCGGGCCGCGATAAAATGGATTGTAAATTTTCAAATCTAATCGCGCTAGAAACAGCTAGCAAAAACTACGGAAACTGTCTGATCAATTAGTTACCAGGACTGTCCTTACTTTTTCCGCGATTATCACGGATCTATACTATAGACATTTTCCGCGGACGCTGTCGTAGTAATCACATGTTTTATACGCGATTTACTTGAAACAAGTACGGAAAACGTTTGTGGTTTCGTTTGTGCTAACCATGGACGCTTCCGTACTTTTTTTTCCGTACAAAACCAGGAAACTTTATAAAGTGTTACCCCACGTCTCTCTTCCGTCTGCCTAGCCGCGCGAATTGCTATTTGGTGATGGTGGGGGAGGGTAGAGAGAGTGCGTGTGTGTGTATGTGTGAGACAGAGACAGCGACAGTGTATTGAGAGGGAGTAATAGGAGTGAGAGAGAGAGAGACTCATAAATGTGTTGTGTGGATACTGATCGGCTCATGCTGTTGACTCTCGCCGCCCACACCGCGCTCTGTGTGTTCAACTCTTCATCGGTGCAGCGTGGGGCCTGCCTCCCAGCCGCGGCGCCGGGCCGCCTGGGGACGGCGGCTGCTGGGGCCCCAAACGGCGTCAGGCCGGTGGGCGTCGGTGTGGCAGGGCGGAGGGGGGGCGCGTGGCATGTGGGCCCGGGGACCTGCATGATGGGCGCCTGATTGCACACACGCGTACCCGTGCTGTACTCTCTCCCTCTCTCTCTCTCTCTCTCTCTCTCTCTCTCTCTCTCTCTCTCTCTCTCTCTCTCTCTCTCTCTCTCTCTCTCTCTCCCTCTCCCTCCCTCTCTCTCTCTCTCTCTCTCCCTTCTCTCCTCTCTCTCCCTCTTACTCTCTCTCTCTCTCTCTCTCTCTCTCTCCCTCTCACTCTCTTTCTCTCTCTCTCACGCACACTCACACAAAGACGCGCACGTATACGGCAGAGGGCCTGCAACAGACTTGCCTGCCTGGCAATCAATTGGGGCGCACGAATAAGCTGACAACATTTAATTACAAAGTCAATCCTGCCGGCTAACGCCCCCGCGGTACGCGCACCTCTTACACACGCTGCACCCCCCCCCCTCTCTCTCTCTCTCTCTCTCTCTCTCTCTCTCTCTCTCTCTCTCTCTCTCTCTCTCTCGTCCTCTCTTCGCTCTCTCCTTTCTCTCTCCTCTCTCTGATCGCTCGCCCCCGCTGACCATCTTAAAATAGACATATCTTTCTTCCACTACTCCCTGTCGCGGGTATTGTACCAGACTTACCCTATGGACATGGCTCGCAAGGATTTAGTGCTTAAAGAATCACGTCCAATGCACATTATATAATTCATTAGAAGTAATGTTCTCAGAAAAATCAAGTACCTATTGTCCGAAATTAGGGCACGTGTCCGAAATTAGGGCACATCCGTGCCTAAGTTCGGACACTCTTTCAAGGGCTGCTCTGGGTTAACATGATGTTATCAAATCGGTCATGGGTATCATCCGATAGGTCCCGAGCCACAGTACTTAAAATATCAACAGATTTTTCATACTCAATCGCGCGTGCTCACGAAACAGGGGAAAAACCGCTGAAACTGTCCGAAATTAGGGCATCTGACGGTAATGTAATAAAAATTCAAGAACAATATGTACTCTCAATTCAACATGGTTTTTCTGGGTGGGCTGGTGCGCCATGCCATGCTGCGAGCTGAAACTGTCGGGCTGTCGTTGAGGGGGGGAGGCTGGGCTACACTGGTCATCACACAACTTAGCGCCCGCGTCCCTTCACTCACGTGTAATCGCGCGTGATTCTCGAAGCCAAATCCCCGGAGGGCACTGCACGCCTCGTGCCGTAGTGCGTGCGTGTTAGTGTGTGTGACAGCACTATAATGTGCTGCTGGTGCTTTGGTGTATACCCACCCAGGATCAAGCGCAGATCCACGAGGGTGGGGCAAAGGGTCAATCCTTTCCCTCCTGAAAGGTAGGCAAGAGGCCATTCTTTGCCACTGTAAGTAGGCCTAAAGTGCTACTTTGCCCCTCCTAAAGATAGCCTATGGATCCGCCACTGCCCAGGCCTCATACGTCTCTCGTGTGCACCCGCAGTCCCGCAGTCCTGTACGCGGAGGACTTCATGTTGGCCCCCACCGCGCCCCGCCCCGCCCCGCCCCGCCTTAGCCTTGCCTGGTTGGTGCCAATCTTGCCCTCGGTTCGGCACCCGCCGCCCCTTCTGTAATCCCAATTGAGGCCGGACAAAGACGCCCGTCCTCTCAACGCCCCGCCCCGCCCCACCCCGCCCCACTCCGCCCCGCCCCGCCCCACCCTCAGCCTGACTCTCTCGGTGCGATCCGACCGGGGGTGGGCGCGACAAGTACACGGGGAAATTAGTGGGGCCGGCAAACGTTGTGGGTGCGGGAGGGGCGGCGGTGCACCCCACCACACCCGCACACGGCAGGGCGGGGCGGGGTGGGGCGAGGTGGGGCGGGGTGCGGCGGGGTGCGGCGCCGGGGCAGGTGTGCTTAATCAGGGTGGCCTGGCCGGCCGGCACCGGCGCGGCACAGCAATCAGTTTCTGTGAAGATGGATCGGCCGGGATCGCTTCCGTTGAGCTTCGGGCCGGACCTCTGGCAGCAAATTAAAGCGGGCTGAAGGAGTAAAAGAGGGTACAGAGAAGGCCAAAAAAAAAGAAAAAAAAGAAGGTCAACAAACTTCCACCTCCTCTTTTTCTCCCTGCACAACACAGTGCGGCTGTTTTGTTTTGTTCGAGATTGGCGTAGGGACGGACGCCGGGAGGTGTAAGGGGTGGGGGTGATGTGGGGGTGGCCCCAGGACGTGGAGGTGGGGGCGGCTCCAGGGGTGCTAATGGGGATGTAAAGTTGTGCCCTCCGACCACACCTCTCTCCCTATCTTATTTGTTTTTATTTGCTCTGTTTTGTTGCTTATTTGCACCGCGAAAAAAAGCATCCGAGGCACATGTTGGCTTAGTGAGCGTTTCTTTGTTTTCGGTAAAGAATATGAATTATTTTTAACAAGTCGAATGAATGTGGCCCCAAATTTAGGTTTTTAATAAGTTTACGCCTTATTACGGGGCCTGAGGCAAAATTCTAAATGCACCGGAAAGAAATTGATCTTTGGGCTTTGTGTAGTCGCAGACCTTTTTTTAGCGTGTGCTAGAGTAAATTGTGTGCTATGCTTTTCTTTTTTTACAGTATTTTATTTGATTCTATTTGTTGCTTTTATTATTTGCTAATCTATTATTTTTTTGTACTTTTGTAGTTGGCTTCTTTTTTTATCATTTCTTTTTTCCCCCCCTTTTCCTTTTCAGAGGACGAAGATGAATTTTTACCGATAGCCGGCGATGAGCCGGGGTCGGGTCTGCTGGCCGACCCCGAGAGAACGGGTGAGGGTAGCGACGCAGCGAAGCAGGACGCCAGCGAAGCGGCGGACGCCAAGAAGTACGCCGGTGAGTCTCGGTGGTGGGAAGGGTAGGGCAGAAAAGATAAAGAAAGAAAAGGACGGAAAATGAATGGGAGAGAATTGAATTTGCATTGAATTCACTACACGTTGCGGGAATTTTAAATGCCAAAATTTTGGCATTCTTCACGGAAAAAATACTTTGTCGCGATGATCGACTCTGTTCGATAGGCAAAATTTGATGACTAGTATCGAAAACCCGATATTGTAAACCAGAAGCTAGTTTTAAGGACCGAACAATTGCACTATGAGAACACTGCAAAATGATTGCGAAGAATTGTTCTTTGTATTGCAAAGAATTTTGAAGCTTTATAAAATTCTTTGCACTACGAACTATCTTTTTCACATTGGAAACTAATTGTTTGTACCTTGCAAAGTAAATTGTTTGTAACGGTGGAAATAATTAGTTTGTAAGCTTACAAACGTGTTCTTTGCAACTTGCCTAGAAAATTGTTCGCACTTCGAATAAAATAGTTTGTAATGCAAAATTTCTTACAATGCTTCAAAATTCTTTGCGAGAATTTTGCAGTGAACTAAGCCATGGTGTCTTCTCATCGTACAAGCGTCGTCGTCAAAACCAACTGCTAGTTGTGAGTATCGGATTTTCGATACCAGTTATCGAATCATGTTCATCGAACAGAGGTGTTCGCCACAACTAAGTCATTTTCTTCCGTGTTCTGGAATGCAAAAATTTCGCATACACCTACACCTACACATGCCTGTCAAATTATGACCACTTTGTATTTTAAAATTTGGTATTCTTCCTGGAGAAATAAGCCGTAATTTGGCATCCAACATGCCCAAAGCATTTACAGTGTAGAGTTCACTGTTATCTGAAGTGCGATAAACTTCATTTGCTGCAATAATGGCCTTAAAGCGATACCCACAAAATATCGCTTCTGGGGGCGCAATAAATAAATAACTGCTGTGACAGTGTATTTCTTAATGCATTTAAACGCAATAATTACTAATCGTGAAGAGTGATAATTTCTTATTATTGCAGCAAACGAGCCATAATTCATTTATTGCTGCAGAAAGTATCACATTTTCCGACATTTACATGCAATAATGAATACTAAACTCACTGCAATAATTTTTTATCGCTCTCACAGGAGCAATATTTTGTGGGTATTGCTTACGAACTGTTATTGCTGTGAATTTGAGGTTATATTACATTAGAGATTACAGTGTTTATTTTAGGTCTCTTTGGTACAAAAGGCGTTTTCTCCGTGAGGGGTACCTGAGACCGCTCTCTCTCAGAGAGCGAGAGAAAGAGGAGAGAGAGAGAGAGAGAGAGAGAGGGAGAGAGAGAGAGAGAGATACTGGTGCGGCGGGGGCGGGTGCTTTCTTTTTGCGTTTACTCGCTAGTGAGGGTTCGTGTGTAGCGCGGACCGGGACCGGCGGCAGGCGCCGGCCGTCGCGCGCGCGGTACAGAGCGTACAGGGCCGAACGGACTGCGCACAGAGACACGAGACATGGGGAGTTCCTTCCTCTCCCCCTCCCCTCTCCACCTACCTGCGCCTGTACTCTGTACCTATATATTATGCGATGCGTCGTGTACCCGTCGTGTATTTGTTTTTTACTTCGCCATTAAATTATATGTAGTAGAGTCTGCCGCGTGTTACCCTTCCACTTCTGTTACGCTCTGAATTTACAACATTTCTCGTAATTTTTGATCTACAACTAATGTGAATTTACTCTCGAATTTACTTAAATTTACGAAGGCTGCTAGACTCTTCAAAGTCGGCAGGTGGTGGCGCAGCTCCCCCGGACCCCGCTCCAGTCACCTTTCCTTCCACTCTACGCGAGCCTGCACTGTAAAAATTACCGTCAATAAGAACAGTACAATCCATTATTGTACTTAAAAAAAAACACCAAAAAAACAGTAAAACACTGTACATTAAGCTCGTTGTATACCCATCAATTTCGAGGGGGCCACAACTCCTGCAATCATGTGTTCACAACGTACCGCAATCCATCCGCAATCCCCCCAAAATCTCCCAAAATCTCTTGTGATTCCCCCGAAATCTCCCGCAATCCGCCCAAAATCTCCCATAATCCGCCCGAAGTCCTCTGCTGTCCTGCCTTCTTTGCAATCATGTGTTCACCTTAAAGGGGAGTTGTGGCTCCCTCGATCAATTTACAATAAATTTAAACAGTTTTTTCTAATTGTGTTTAGAAATAACAGTTCCACCCTCTTGTTAAATTGTGGTATTTTATAACAGCGTAGTCTTCCTCATTTTCTCCTCACTGTAAAAAGAAGCTTGTTGGAGAACAACCTATTTTGTAACAACCAACATCACCGTTTGTAATTTTCAGATCCCAGTTAGTAATTTTCAAAAAATACTTACTTATGAATTTTAATACCACGTGGTAAAATTAGCTATGTTATGAAATTTCAAAACTACGTTTGCAATTTTGCAACCGATCTTAATCTGAAATTTCAAAACTTTTTTAACAGTTTACAGCGTAGCCGGGACCGCCCCATCCCGCCCCTCCACCTCCGCCAAACTGTTAGCGGTGATGAAAAAGAGAACTTGTGCTGCTGACTCGGACCCGACCGTCGCGTCGCTTCTCGTCGCATCCCGCGACCCCGGCCGAGCCGAGCCAGCCGCTCAATGAGACTCGCAGCGCCGGGGCGCCAAAGAAAACCGGGACCCGAGGGGTGGGGGCCGCACCGGAAATCATTCGAAGATTAAAACGCGACGCGCCAAAATTTGTAACGTACGAAACTGTGCTGTCGTTCTTCCCTCTCTTTCTCGCTATCTCTCTCCCGCGCTGCGCGACGACGACTGCGAGAACAGCAGGCATACCTCGAACGTAGCCCTCGCCCCTCGCGAGCAAACAAAAGGCGAGCAGGGGGAGCGCGTGCCCTCCCTCACCAGGCCCCGCCCCGCCCCGCCCCGCCCCGCCCCGCCCCGCCACGCCACGCCACGCCACGCCCCGCTGGAGTTGTACTTGTCTTCGTCCCTCCAAATGTTGACCGAGGTGACAATAAGCATCGCAGCTTACTCGAAGCGAGGGAGCAATTCAATCATCGCACTGTCCGCCCCGCCCCGCCCCGCCCCGCCCCGCCCCCCGTGCGTGGGGTTCCTGCTTCGCCGTGATCAATATTTATTTAATCGGCGCCCACGGGCCGGACTTCGCCCTGCCCCGCCCCGCCCCCAGTGATGGACTGCCGCGCTCGGCTCGCTGAAGCCTGTTGAGCCCACCGGGGCGGGGCGGGGGGGCGGGGCGGGCCCCCCAGCATTTCCTTTCCTCTTTCTCCGCTCCGCTCGTCTCCGCTGCGCCGTACCTCTTTCTTCCGCTCCCGGGCAGGCAGTCCCAGTCCCATAGGAAGCAAAACTCCTCCGGGGCCTAAATCACCTCTCGCCCACCCTCCCCTCCACCGACATTCATCACGGACGCGTTACTCTTTCCGTCTCTGTCCTATCGCCCCCTTCCCGCCCCCACCCCGCCCCCCAACGCCGCCTTTTCGTGTCACCAAAACAAGGGTCCACGAGGACATTGACAGGCAATGATGCGAGAGATGTTCTCTGTCTCCTCTCTCTCTCTCTCTCTCTCTCTCTCTCTCTCTCTCTCTCTCTCTCTCTCTCTCTCTCTCTCTCTCTCTCTCTCTCTCTCTCTCTCTCTCTGTCTCTCTGTCTCTCTCTCTCTCTCTCTCTCTCTCTCTCTCTCTCTCTCTCTGTCTCTCTCTCTCTCTCTCTCTTTCTCTCTCTCTCGCTCTAGAGCTGCGCGGCGTGCTGGGCGTAGCTCGTTTTGCGTGCCGGAACACAAAGGTCCTCGTCTTGAGGGGGGGGGGGGGGTGCGCGTGTGTTATCAATACAACGCGGGTGGCTGAAAGACAAGGACCCTGTTGGGGAGGGAAGGGGGGAGGGGGTGCGGCCCCTGTCATCCAGTGTGTTTTGAAGGCGGCCGGCTCCTTTGAACGCCCCCGGCCACAGTGCCTGAGAGGTCACACACCCGAGAGGGGCGCGGCGGGGCGTGGTGGGGCGTGGCGGGGCGTGGCGAGGCGTGGCGAGGCGTGGTGGCCACCTCGAGATGGAAATTTTCCGGAAACTTTCAAAGTGTCCGAAAATAACCGGAAAAATAGGAAAAAAAACGGAAAAATACCGGAAAAATTGGAAAAATTTGTTTTTAAGTCCTATAGTTTAATATGAACATAACAGCCACTACTTTCGTATTTCATTAGGTCTTTACTTCCACTGGCAACTCTAGATACACAACTGGGATCACAAAAAGCCCACGAGAAGGAAACGTAAGAGGGTATAAATAGTATGAGTGCACTGAGAAGCGTCTTCACATAGAAGATATGCTTTTACTCCAAGGCGAAAAGTCGGACTTTTTGCCTACTTTGCAGGATGAATCTTTCCAATTTTTTCCGAGGCTAGAGAAAAAACCCGAAAAAAACAGTGTTTTTTTCCAATTTTTCCGGAAACTTTCTGGGCATTTTCATCCCTATGGCCACCAGCTATCTCACCACCACCGGCTGGTAGCGCACTCGAAATAAAAATTGCGGTCCTTTTCGAACCTTGCGAAAGTTCCAAAGTTTCTTTATTTTTTCATACAAATTTTGCGTCGTGTCCGGTCGTTGCACGGGAATTTTTGGGTGCTTTTATCCTCTGCATCTTAAGTGCCGCGCGCTGCCTGCCTGGCTATCCGCTCAGTTGTCTCGTCTCTCTGCTCATTGGTCACGGCCCTACGGAGCGAGAGAGAGTTCTATTAAAAGGTGTTCAGAATCAATCTGCTGCTCGTGCTCGACGTGGCGTGGGGCGGCGTGGTGGTTGGTTCCGCTTAGAGTGCAGCTGAGAGGGTGCAGCTGAGGGTGCATCTGGCGGTGCAGCTGAGAGGGTGCAGCTGAGAGGGTGCAGCTGAGAGGGTGCAGCTGAGGGTGCAGCTGAAGATGCATCAGGCGGTGCAGCTGAGGGTGCAGCTGCGGATGCAGCCGAGGATGCAGCTGAGGATGCAGCTGAAGGTGCAGGTGAGGGTGCAGCTAAGACCGGGATAAAGTTAGCCAGGAAAATTTCCTGGCCAGCAGAATTTATTTTTTAATTGGCCAGGAAAATTTTTTTTTTTTTTTTTTTTTTTTTTTTTTGTCGGGATATATAGTTTAATGTCAAGAGACGTCTGTGAGGCATGCCCGCGTTTTGGAGACCAATGAAAATATCCTGTGACCGAAAAACTGCGAAAATGAGGATGCAGCTGAGGGTGCAGCTGAGGGTGCAGCTGAGGGTGCAGCTGAGGGTGCAGGATGAGGGTATACTGCAGAGCAGCTGCAGAGGTGGGCCTCGCGCACCTTTTCGCTGCCCGTGTCGCGTTTCCACCCCACAGTGTCCGGCCCCAGCCTTACCTCCCCAACGCCATAGGCACCCCTTGAGCCCCCAACCCGCAGCCCGCACCCCAGCGCTATTCTAGATCAACTCGTTCTTCTCAAACCCGCCTCGCCTCGGTTTGACTTTGACACGCCTTCTTCGCTGTGCCTCTGGAGGAAAGAGTTTTAATATTCGGCGCTCGGCGTCGCGTCACGTCCAGACCGTCTGTGAACTCTTGCCACTTGCACTTGCCCCCCTCCATCTCCCACTCCCCTCCCCTCTCTCTCTCTCTCTCTCTCTCTCTCTCTCTCTCTCTCTCTCTCTCTCTCTCTCTCGTTTGCTCTCTCTGCGCCCCATTGGCCGTGGCCCCCCACCACACCTTGCACCCTGCTGGCCTGGCCTATATCATTCCACAGTCGAGCAGACACCGCCCCGCCCTGCCCCGCCCTGCCCCGCCCTGCCCTGCCCCGCCCCGCCCCACCCCGCCCCACCCCGCCCTTGCGCTGGCACAGAGTCCGGACACGTCCTGTGGCTGTTTGCCGCTGCAACCTAATTACACCCGCCACGCCACACCACGCCACAGTACGCCCCAGGGCCCAGTGGCTGTCGCCCCGCCCCGCCCCGCCGCGCCGTGCCCCGCCCGCCCCGCCCCGCTCGACGCGTCTCTGCCTTGACTACTCGGGAGCGCGCCTGCGGACCGGCGGGTAGGCCGCCCGCACACCACGTGCGCCGGCCTGCGGCCTACCTCCGCGGCGCTACGCTCCACGCCGCGGCGTGCCCGTGCCGTGCACTGGGTATCCCCGGGCTTGGGTCAGTCTCCACGCCACTCATCGTATTCGACACATATGCGCTGTGCGAATGTCACACACTTGTAGTTGTGTAAATTCCCATCCGCACACTTCAAGAGAAGGTAAACGTCTGAATGTTTAAAAGGAGTTTTACCCATACTTGTGACAAGTGTACGAATGGAAATTGACACAACTACAAGTGTATGACATTCATAAACTTTCACATTTCTAGTGTATATTCGCGCATGACGCGGCTTATTGATAAGAGCAAGTCCTTTCGTCGAGCTGTTTGCAGTGGGCGGTGCGTCTTGGGCTGGCCGCTGGCCGCCCCACCCGCCTGTTGGGAATAGCAACTAATTAAGTTGGTTCGAGCTGGCCTGGCCCGGCCTACTTCGTTCAGTGTTAACACATTCAGTACGAGGCGTTTTTATCTCCCATGATTTAACACGGGGGCGTGACCACATAGTGGTCATGTCGCACTCAATGAGTTATTAAAAAACGCCACTCTCCGTTCCGAGCAATTCGCACGGCGGAGTGAGAGTGAGAGTATACGTAGGTGTGTGTGCAAGCCGAGGAGGAAAGGGGCCACTAGGGAAAAAAAAAGGGGGGAGGCGGAGTATGAGAATTTCCAGGTATGTGCACTCTTAACTTCTTACAAAGAAAATTCTTGTATTACAAAGAATTCTGTGCAACCGTAATACAAAGCCAAATTTTCTTTGTAATACAAAGAAAAATCTTTGTAATACAAAGCAAAATTTTTTGTAATACAAGAAAATTTCTGTATATTACGGTTGCACAGGATTCTTTGTATTGTACAAAAAAATTCTTTGTAAGAAGTTAAGAGTGTGGTTCAAGCCTTGTTGTCCATGACCTGTTGTCTATGCGTCTATGTTGTACGTAGAAATTAGTCCCTCTTTGCGGTCCTATCAACTGATGTCGGAACGGCCGACTCTAATCGCAATGGTGACCTATAGTTCGATGGCAAAGATTAGCTCCCCCCCCCCTCTCGCACTCTCGTCCCCCTCCCCGCCACTCCTCCCTCCCTCCCTCCTCCTCCTCCCTCCCTCCCTCCCTCCCTCACACACACACTCCTACGTTTATCGCATAGTCCAGCCGCGCCCGTGCAATATGGCGCGTATGGCGCGTGCGGTGCGGTGGCACCATCTGTGCGCGCCTTCAAGTCGGCCCCAGTGCCCCCCCTTCCCCCCGCCGGGCATACCCACCTGACACTTAATAAAGGCCCGCTGTCCGCCGCCATGTTGTAGAGTGGCGCTGTGCAGCACGAATATACCGCTCGCAAAAGTGCAAGCGTGTTTCCTCATTTTTTTTTCTTTCTCGTCCAAGTCTCTCTGACCTTCTACCCTCCCCTCCCCTCACCTCTCGCCGCTCACGTTTTTGTTCTCGGGGCACGTACTTCGCTCGGCACGCTTCAAACGTCTCGGCGGGAACAACTTTTCATCAGGTCCATGCTGAATGACTGAGGGGCTGGGCACTCTGGACTTGCCCCGCTCTTCCCGCGCTGGCCACCCCCGCTCCCGCTCTACCAGTCTCTCTCTCGTTGGCCATACCCCGCGTGCAGGAGCCTTTAGGGTTGGCCATGCGTTGACGCCTGGCGATACCCCCTGCAGGCCCTTGCCGCCCCCTTCATTGGAGATTCGTTTTCCCTGCGTTATTTGATGCTGCACGGGTTCCCACACTGCCAGAAAAACTACGGTGAATCCTGTTAATTTAAATACTAGCCTTTACTGTAGCTTCTGGTACAGAAGTCACGGTACATTGCTGACAGTTCATCCCGTAACCCAAAAATTTTAAATTGTCTGAGATATGGTAGACGGACGGAAGACGTGCTTTTGATCCGAAATAGGACATGTTAACCTAATTCGGATCAGCAAAAATTCGTTCAGTGACAAATTCATACCACGTGTTTAGTAAATTGTTCCATACCAGGTTTTCATACTTTGAGTTCCGCTAAACTAGATTTGAGCACTGTCCCGACACATTAAATGTGATATCAGGCTGTTCTCCTTGTTTGAAAAATCGACAATTTTACAAGACTCTCCCAACCTCCCTAACGCACGCCTTTGGGTTTAAACTTAGCCAAAGGCTTACACAACACATCCTGCGTAGTGACAGCGGTCCAAAATTCATAAGTCATAAGAAAGGTATCCTCTTTAAAGAGAAAAATTACAGCTGTCTTTAAACACTGTAAGCGGCGGTAAGCTGTTGATCCGAATTAGGACTGATTCGAAATAGGTTCAGTTGCTCTACACGCGATCTCACAGCCTAAGATTTATTGCCAACGGATGCAGGACAAAAAGACAAAATTTAATTGGTTTATGAAAGATTTATTTCTGTGCTTGCATACAGCTCAAATCAAAGTAAGCATTGCTGTCTCTTGCCCCGTCTCGTCGGACGTAAATTTCTTTCTTCGATATTCGCGCAAGAATTTTGAAATTATGTGCATAGCCGGGACCTTTAATCTTCAACTTAATTGGCCCACTCCTGAATGTCACTGATGAATCCCGCACCTCCCTCGCCAGGATACCGCAGCATTTCTAAAAACAAGACAAAAGTTTTATTTATAATTTGGTAAGTTCACAATTATATCCTCGATGAGGTTATGTGTACTGTAATAGGTGCTGCAAAAAGACCACTATGGCCCGCACGGTAAAATAAGTTTCTTGTATTTCAAGACCCGTTCTTGATACTTATAGAGAACGCCAATATGGCATCCAAAAACGGGTATTGAAATTCAAGATTCCTTTTTTTTTTTACCGTGCGTGGGAAGGCGCTACGAAATGCTTTGTCTGCAGGAGACTGTCGAAAACGTATCAGTGGAAACGTGACGCGTTCTTGACAGCCTTCCACCGACAAATTCTTTCTCGACGTCATCTCGCGAAATGAGCCAAGCACTAAACAAACGCCTTAGCTTAATCTACATATTCCTCCTGCACACAATACTTGCCTTGTCTCGCAGCACTGATGAAGAAACCGCGACAAAGACAAGGCTCCCCGAGGCGCAGCTAACTGAGGTGTGGATATCCGGTCCAGTGACCGAAACATTGCCAATCGTCACATTTTCCACCGTGCACGACATGACCTCCATCGTTCACTGTAACAAAAATTATGGTTAACTTTGAATGACTTATAAGAAAGGCAAAACAACAAAGAAAAGAGTGACAAATTTTGGGGAACAGTATAGTATCAATGTAACACTAGTTGCTTTGTCAGATATTAATCCCAATATGCGTACATAATGCAAAAGCAAACCTGCGTACTACCACAAACAGATTCGGAATACGAACGATTTTTATTTGTATTATGACAAAAATTCGTCGTAATATACAGACAAGATTCACTTTGTTGACGTTCGTAAGATTTTAAGAGTGACCGTACAAAGCACCTATAGCACATTGCAACTAGTCTTCGTCGACTCAAGACCACCACCTCACGTAAGAACAAAAGCATGTCCAGCGTGCACACAGAGAGTGAAAAAAAAGGGGGGGGGGTCTACTTGTCCCTAGCCAACCTTTCCAAACCACGCAAAAAAATAACGCGCCAACCTCGCGAGGATCAGCGAAGTCCAACCGAACAGCATGCCTATAAAAATATTTCTAATCATATAAGGACATAAAGCGTAGCGTTCGGGACAAACGCCTGCGTTCACTAATAGAAGTCTTTAATGCTGTCCGCGCCGCGCTTTCGGTCGGTAAGGACGGCTCAGAGTTCAGGCCTAAGGCTGAGAGTTCAAACCGAATGCTAAGAGTTCACATGCTTTCCCATAAGCAGCTACTACACCCCGCTGCAGCGTGTGGAAAAACGCCGGGTGGTCAGGACGAACGCCCTGCGTTCACTCTTACAAGTCTATAAGGCTGTACGCGCTATTCACAATGCTTACGACGTAGAGGCTACGTGCGGCTTAGAGTTCAGGCCGAGCGCTAGGAGTTCAGGCCGAACGCTGGGAGTACAGGCCGAACGCTGAGAGTTCACATGCACTCTTACCAGTCTATAAAGCTGTACGCACTATTCACGATGCTTAAGACGCAGAGGCTTCGGATTGCCTAGAGTTCAGAATGAACGCTGAGAGTTCACGCATGCTTACCCACAAGCATCTGCCACACTCCGCCGCAGCGTGCGGAAGAACGCAGGATGGTCAGGACGAACGCCCCGCGCTCACTACTACCAGTCTATGTGGATGTACGCGCTATTCACAACGCTCAAGGCGCAGAGGCTACAGATGGCTTAGAGTTCAGGCCGAGCGCTGGGAGTTCATGCAGAACGCTGGGAGATCATACCGAACGCTGAGAGTTCACATGCACTCTCACTAGTCCGCAAAGCTGTAGGCACTATTCACTATGCTTAAGACGCAGAGGCTTCGGATTGGCCAGAGTTCAGGCCGAACACTTGGAGGTCAGGCAGAACGCTGAGAGATCATTCCGAACGCTGAGAGTTTACATGCATTCTTACCAGTCTATAAAGCTGTACGCACTATTCACGATGCTTAAGACGCAGAGGCTTCGGATGGCTTAGAGTTCAGGCCGAACGCTGGGAGTTCAGGCCGAACGCTGACAGTCCCGACCGAACGCTGAGAGTTCACATGCACTCTTACTAGTCTACAAAGCTGGAGGCACTATTTACCATGCTTAAGACGCAGAGGCTTCGGATTGCCTTGAGTTCAGGCCGAACGCCGGGAGTTCAGGCAGGACGCTGAGAGAAGAGACCGAACTCTGAGAGTTCACATGCATTCTTACCAGTCTATGAAGCTGTACGCGCTATTCACGATGCTTGCTTAAGACGCAGAGGCTTCGGATGGCTCAGAGTTCAGGCCGAACGCTGAGAGTTCAGGCTGTACGCTGAGAGTTCACATAATTGTTTCAGAGAGTCCTGGGTTTCACTATGTGAGACACACTTTGCCTCACAGAAAAAGCCGTGCCTCACACCAAAAGGTGTAGGACACTCTGTGCCTCACATTAAAAGGTATAGGACCATTTTGTCATGTACCAATAGGTGTTGGACCATTGGTCTTCACCTGCCTCACCTCGTTTTGGGTTATCAAACCTCTCACCTCGTTTTGTGTGATACAAACCTGTCTCGCCTCTCTCAAGTTTAGATGTTTTATCTTTTGATTTATAGTGCTGTTATCGTAAATGTCGTCAACTTACGACTTCACAACTGTGTAGTTTGCATTCAAAGAAACACCAGGTATACTTCCCTGGAAAAAACGAAGCTGACGTTAATGTTGTCAACCCGCTTTTCTGTAAAAATTATCTTTGTAAATTTACGACCTTTTTCGTAATTTGTGATTTACAAACGGTGTTGTAACTTTACGATCGAAATCGTAGATTTACGAAAGCTTATTTTCGCTCGTTTAGGAATCACACGTAAATACCAAGTGTCCTTAAATTTTGTTATTTTACAATTTGATATCGCAACTTTACGACATATTTTTCGTGAAAAATTTTCCCGTAATTCTTAGAAACATTCCTCACAGTGATTCGACTAATCCTGGCGCGTTCTTTGTTGCAGACTGGGGCCACGACATCCTCTCTGCCATCCAGATCCCCTTCGTCGACCCCAAGACGCAGTACTTCGACTACGCGCCGGACGGCTACCCGGCCTTCGGGCTGCTGCCCGGCTCTGACGTCAAGAAGCCCTTCCGCGTGCACATGCCGGAGAAGCTGTACGCCGAGTTCTCCATCACGGCCAAGATCCGGAGCATGAGCCGCGAGGGCGGCTTCTTGTTCGCGGTGGTCAACCCCCTGGACACCGTGGTCCAGCTGGGCGTGCACCTGGCGCCCGCCAGCGCGGAGGTGAGTGCGCCAGGCCGGGGGCGGGGGTGGGGACGGGAGTGGGGTCAGGGATGGGGGTGGGGTAGCGACAGCAGGGCAGACGGCTTGAAACCGGGTGTGTGCCCACCGCACCGCCCAGCACCACTGCGCCCTGCGTTCAAGGCGCTCGTGCGCCCCGCAGCACGGGGTAGCGACGATACTGCGCGGGGCGGAGCGGGGCGGGGTGCCCGGGGCTTCAGACTGCACAGGGTCTGATGTTGGAGGCACACTGACTTTTGTTCGTGTAGAGCAAGTTTTGACTTGTTTTTTTCCGGTGGGGCGGGAGGGGGGGGGGGGGGCTATTTGTGCCCTTAGTTAATCCAAGGGTACGAATGGATATCAATTCACATTCAACATTCAAGTATACACGATGTATGTGTACACCCTTGTTCACACCTGAAAGTGTGGTAAAAAAAAATGTCACCCACCTGCAAGTGGAGGAGCGTATTCCTAGACTCCACTGTAAACGCCAAAATTCGGCATTAAAAGAAGCCAAAAATTGGCATTCTTTTAGAAAGAGCCGAAAGAATGCCAAAATTTTGCATTAAAAGTAGCCACAGCGTTTACAGTGTCCTTGGATTTCCGGTGTGCACTGCCTTCTTTTAATGCCCGTTGACCTTATATTTACCTTTGTTTGAATTTCCTGACCTTTGCTTGACTTTTCATGATATTTTTGCTTTCATGTTTTGTGCAACTTTTTTTTTCTTTTTGCCAGGCGCCGGGCCACACCAACGTGACCCTGCTGTACACGGACGTGTCCATCCACCACTCGTCGCAGACCATCGCCTCGTTCGTGGTGCCGTCCTTCACGGGGCGCTGGGGCCGGCTGGCGCTCGCCGTCACCGACACCACCGTCACGCTGTACTTGGACTGCGAGGCCGTGGACACGGTGCCGGTGGACCGGGTGCCGCGGGAGCTGGTGTTCGACTCGGCGTCCACGCTGTACGTGGGGCAGGCCGGGCCCATCATCAAGGGCTTCTACAACGTGAGTACCTACCTACCTCGGCGAACCTCTGGAGCCCCGCCTGGAGTGCAGAGCGGACAAACGGTGCGAGAACACGGGGTGAACGACGTCCAGCAGCAGGGGTTTAAAAGGAAAGTTTTTACTTTCCGGTAATTATTATTTTATTTTTTTTTTTCAAAGGGAAAATTTTTAGAACACTGTGAAAAATATCTTCGTAAAGTTAAAACACTTTTCGTTGTTTGTGATTTACAAATGACGTCGAAGATTTACGATCGGTATCGTAAATTTACGACAGCCTATTTGTGTTTGTTTAAGAACGACTGGTCGATACCAAGAATCTAATCGTAGTTTTGTAATTTTACGAAATGATATCGTAACTATCTACGACATTTCTCATTAAAAATTTTCCCGTAACCTTTACAAAAATTTCTCACAGTTAAGTTTTAAAACGCCAATTTCCAAGTAAATCTTACAGACAAAATGCATGGTAGCATCTTTTTTTTCCTAAAACTGCTTTAAAACCTGGACGTCGTTTATACCGTGTATTGACAGTCTCCAGGTGGAGGCGGCAACCTAAGAGCTGCTTTTTCCTGGAAATGACTGGAGGTGCTGATGTAGCACTCCAAATGAACGACCCGCTTCTGTGCCAGACGGGAGAACAGCGACGACATCTGACTCACGTGACCCAGTTTCCCGACGCGTCATACATACTCTCGCCACATCGGAGGAAGGACGCACCTTTTTTTTCCCTTTTCTTTCTTTTTTTCTTTTTTGGCTTTGATGACCCCCTCATGCTCTCTGATCTCTCCGCCATGTTGAGGAAAACTCTTTGCGCGCAAGGCCTTTTCGAGTCTGACTGCGGATAACGAGGCACGGCCGTAATTACCCTACCCTACCCTACGCAGTAGGGTGGGGGTGGAGTGAGGGTGGGTGGGCCGGCACTGGCTGGAACTGTCACGGAGTGGCGTATCTGATTTCAAAGCGCAGCGGCCGAGTTCTTAAAACAACTCGGCTCTGCCCGGCCGTTACTCGCCAGGCCGTGTGGCACGTACAGGCACGTAACGCAACGCGCTACCTGCGGTCGGTCATCAGAGAAATGAAGGAAGACTATCGCGCTGTTTCGTTACCATAAGCGAGCAGGGGGCGCTACTTTTGTACTACCTCACTGTAAATTGAGGAGTCATAAATGTCGCTCCCCAGAGAGCGAGCACTTGCCCCAAATTTGATCACACTGGAAAAACAAAGGTGCGACCTAATGCCTTTAAAAGGTGCTATTCTCTAGTGCCTTTAGAAAGGCGCGATTGTGTCCAAAGGCACTAAAATATAGCACCTTTCGGTCAAATTAGTGCCTCTGTAAGGGTGCTGTTTGAATAATGCCTTGGTAAAGGCACCATTACGAGTGGCACCCCTAAAAGGGTGTTATGTCCTACCTTTGTTTTTCCAGTGCACTCTCAGGAGAATGAGCAAGATTTACGTCGCTTAATTAGAGTCATCATGAGGACATGTTCGGCTATACCTATGATTCTTTTTGAGTCGTTTGTGCTAACATCACTCAATTTAAGTGATAGATACGACTCATTCTGAGTCATCTTGGCGAACATCGCTCTGATGGAGCGATGTAGAAAGACGCCCCTCAGTTTGGGCGATAAACATGACTATCAGAAATACAGTGCTTTGTGCAGCTGTAATCCATGCCTATATTTCCTTAACATAAATCAAAAAGAATATCTTAAAGTTTAACGTTTTAGATATATTTAGTGTACTATCTGCAATATTTCATCCGTGTGGTTCTGCAAACCCAGTGGTGGTTACATCTTTTTCTGCATTTTTTTAAACATTGGGACATAATTAAACGTATTTTATCCGTAGGAACATCTAACGCGACTTCAAAAATGACGTATTGCCTGCTTTTTTGTAAACATACCCGACCGAAGAAGGAACCTGTTGTGCGGAACATGCAATACGATGTCAGCTGAGGGAGGAAGGGAGGGAGGAGGGAGGGAGAGAGGAGGGAGGGAGAGAGGAGGGAGGGAGGGAGGGAGGAGGGAGAAAGGGCTGTTCGCAGCAGCAACAGCAGCCGCAGCCTGTTGAGGCGGAACCGAGGAAAGAAAAGAGAAGTGGTGGCAGAGGGGCGGCGCTGGAGGAAGGGGAGGGGGGTTGGTGGAGGTAGGAGCGGGACTGTCCCACCCGCAGCTTCCCCCGCGGCCCTCACTGCCCTCCCCCCCCCCCCCTCTCCCCCCTCTTAATGCCTATGCTAATTAGCCCGCACGCACGCGCGCGCGCGCGGTGGCTGCCCCTCACGAGGCCCTCCCGGCTGACTTACTGGCGGCCCGCTCACCGCCCGCCCCCAAGGTCGCCGCCGCGGGGCGCGGCCGAGCAGGACGACAAGCTGTCGCATTCCGCTGTACACACTAACTGGATTTGTATCTTTTATTTGTACAAATTTAAACAATCAAATTTTTCACACAAATCTGTGCGGTGATTTGAACGATTTTGTGCATATATTTGAACAAAGTCATGCAGTTTTTCGCATAAATTTGTGTGAAAAGATATGTAGGTTTAACTTTGCACGAATGTTTGCACAAAATCATACAAATACATTGAGGGTGTACGCTCCTAGATGATCACAAGGTCCGTCTTGTAGTCCCCCGGCGGGGTAAGGGAGGGAGGGGGGTTACCGCATGCACTGTGCGTTGCCTACATACAGGGTCTTCGTTGTCGTGCATATTGCCTATATCGTACTGGCCGCTTACTAGAGGATGAACAAGGGTGGGGGTGGGGGGGGGGGGGGGGGTGCTCGCCCCCTTTCCCCGCGGCCTTCCTTAAATCGCCTCTGCACTGTAAAATGCTTGCAAAGAATTAGTTCATAATGTGAACTATTTTCTTTGAAAGTTGCAAAGAATTTTGAAGCATTGTATTACGAACTAATTTTCGTAAGCTTACGAACTATTTCTTTGCAATACAAATAAATAGTTTGTAAGAATTCTAGTAGACTGCAAAGAAGTTCTTTGCAATACAAACAAATTCTCCGTAATACGAATACTAAAAATTCTTCGCAACGTTGCAAAGAATTTAGTTAGCAAGCATTTTACAGTGTGGATGAGCAAAAAAAAAAAAAATTCTAATTGCTGTGGAAAACTTTTTCCGCGAGCAGACCTACAAATTGGAGTAACATTTGTTGGATTTCCAGTAGTGTGGTCAGCTTTAGGGTGGCCTTGTCACGCCCAGCGCAGCCCATAGCCCGCGGGTGGGCCAGGGCCGACGGTAACGGGAATTAATCGCAAAGGAATG